>BSSO01002998.1:0-17639 GCA_030267885.1 Mesembryanthemum crystallinum
CTATTCCGGCCAATAATGCATGTGGATTGACAATTTTACCCCTAGTTTAATGAATAAAATGGATTTAATTTTTAAATTATTTTTTTGTTTTTTACTCCCCTTTTCTTATTTCCTCTCCAAATCAGAATAAGTAATACCAACTTAAGAAAAAAGAAAATTATTTATTTTCAAAAAATAGTGAGGGGTAAAACGGTCACTCCATATCTTTTTTTCGCCGGAAAAAGGGCTAAGGTAGTGATCCACAAAAAAAAAAGTGGTTAAAAGGTAGTTATTTTCAAAAAAAAATTATAAGGTAGTTATTCGCAAAAAGTGAAACTTAAAAGATAGTTATTGGCAAATTTATCAAAATTTTAATTTAATTGCATTTCATAACAATACTGGAAATCACTGACTATTTCTTAGAAATTTCCTTTCTTAAACTTACATACAATCATTATTTGTCCTTTCCCCTTTATGCCACCCTTTGAAACAGTTTATGCAGACTTTTCACATCACAACATATTATTTCCACAAAAATTTTCAAGAACAAATTTACTCCCCAACTCAATAGTACTATAAAATGTACCAAAACTTGCTACAAACACTACTCACACGTTTTGTTCTACTCTATATATAAACAACATTGGAGTATCATATTGGGTGAGTTATATATAAGCTGCAAATTCCACTGCTTACTGTGTACAATAGCTTATAGCTTTTCCTAATGGCAACTTCTTCCTTATATGCTAGGGTCATTGCCATGGATAAAGCTACCAAGAAGTTGCTCCAAGTCTCCCTCAAGGTCGCGAATTCAATCATGGCCACGTTTGGTCTCACGATCCTCCTCTACTCAGTGGTGTTGTTTGTTGTTAATGCTGTACGACACGATCCAGAATATCTCTTATCATGGTATAATCTTTAACTAATGATTGAAGGATGATACTCTGATCACTAGAGCATGTTTTGACTCTAATGCATTAAGTTTTAAGTTTGTCTCTATTTATCTAATTAATTAATTATTTAATTTGTTGATGAAAATTTACATATGGTTGTAGGTTTATCTGGGCTTCTTTGGGAGTTGGGGTTGTATTTTGCCTCGCATCTGGCATAGGCTATGTGGCTGCATTTACCAAAAGCGGTGTCGTCCTTTCTGCTGTATCCTTTTGTACAAATTTTCCTTCTCGCAATCCTTCTTTTATGTTCAATCTAAAGTAAACATGGATTGATCTCTAACAATACAACGCAAAGTTTAGGTTGATATCTTATATAACCTTTAGATTTTACCAGCTGAACTAATTGTGCTCGTCCTTCTTAAAATCCTTTATTAACCATTGATATCTTCCGATAATTTCTTATGCTTCTTAATATTAATGCATATATCTAGGTTTTGATTTTCTTCTTCCGATCATTAGAATTTTGTAATTATTTTTTGGGAAATTTAATTTTGTGGTCTTTTGAAAAATAGCCTCTCCCTACTATTTAGGGGCAACACCTATCATGAAATGGTATAAACTGAGTGGCTGTTGTTGTTGTTGTTGTACTGTTGGGACCTTAACAATCAGCACAGTACATATTCATTATGTTTTGGCTCCTTTTGATGGAGAGTCTACTCACCACAGATGTAATGTTACATAAAAAGTGGGAAAAGGTATATTATATTTCTCTTCAAAATTCATCCTTGGAACTTTTTGTTTGATATTTAATCAAATAATGAATTCCACAAAAATTATATATACTCTTGTGAATTTCATCTAATTAATCTTCTTTTTTGTGATGACAATTCTCTGTGTTACTGCAAACATACAGGACTTCCCTGAGGATAACACTGACAGGTTCGATGACTTCGTAGATTTTGTCAAGTCCAAGTCCATCATCTTCAAGATTTTAGGCTGGTTCTTACTCATTTCCCAGGTCACCAATCTCAATTCTCTTTTCCATTTGCTTACTTACTATACTTCCGAAGCGATCTTGGAAAAACATACTACTATATACCTAGCTAGCTAGTAAATAGTAATCCTACTTGCTTTCTTAAGTACACGAAAGAAAGATATGCTTGAATCGCGTACTATTGTCGCTAGTCAAGATTTCATTTACAAGGATTGAAAATCACTATGTCACAATCTAACTGTTTGGGGTGGTTGTGAGTTACCAGTTTTCAGTTTTTTTTTGGAAACTTGAAACCAGATTTTGGAAACCACTTTTTTTGGTTTCCAGTTTTCAGTTGTCAGTTTTGAAAATTGAGCAGACAACTATAAGCACAACAAATTTCAGCCTTAAATTCAATTTCTATAAGGAGTTGAAATTTTTTCAAAACCAAAAATTGGCAACTGACAACCACCCCGAACAGGGCCAAATATACAATTTCTCCCATTCATAGTCATTGTTGCGTACAGGTTTACTTCGCCACTTTATAATTTCGAATGTTAAAGGGGCTAGCATATATGTGCGCAGATATTATAAATACGACAAACTTACTTCATTGTAATTTCTTTAAACCTTAGGATACCTTACTGAAAATTTTCATTTTTTCAGTGTTATATTTGTGTTGAGACATCCTTTCAGATAACCACATCTAAGGAGAACAGGGTTGAACTTATTTTCGAGTTGTGTTCTCATATTTGAATTCGAGTTGGACTAAGAGAAAACTTGAGAGGAGCTAATTAAATTACATACTCCTTCTTTACTATGAGTGTTGCAGGTGATATCATTCTCTGTGGCCGTGGCTCTGAAAATACTGGGCATCAAACTTCGATCATACATCGATGATCGTGATCATCTTCAAGCATATCTTCCTTTCCTGAACCATCACACTGATCAACATTACACTGCTGTTGGTTACCCACATCCTGCACCGAATTGCAATGTTGTGCATCCTAATACTACTAGAGTACTGGAGAGAGAAACTTGCTTCAATTGGTTAATGGCTGCCGATGTATGGGCACCATGCCATATTTGATAGTATATTCACATCTATAAGATGCATGTAATTGGTAGCCTAAGGTTTTCAATTGCTATATAGTTTGTCCTGGTTGAGTGGGTGTAATATGTTGTACTATAATACAATGTTGAATATAATTAGAGGAGTCATTCTATGGGGTGTATGGCTGAGTGTTTTGTTTTTTTGGGGTTAAAATCTCCCTCTAGTCTATCCTAACTCGACATAATACATTCGAACTTTGAATTATCTCGAAACCTGAACTAATTCAACTTGAGTTGATTTGAAACTAAATTCGAAATTAACAATAATATGATCCAATCTGACTCGACTTAACCCATAATTATACATAAGCAAAATAATCCGACTCACAACCAACTAAAAAACTAACAACAACAGTAATAATAATAATTCAGTTTGATTCAGTTCCATTCAGTTCAGTTCAGTAGATTTTTTTCCAGTTGAAGAGAACATAGCCTAAATATGCTAGATTGCCACCTCTAGTAGAATATATGTATGCCCCTTTGTGTTTAGTTCGCTTGGATTGAATTGAACATTGAATTAAACTGAACTGAATGAATAGTAATCTGTGAGGGAAAAAGTGTATGGCCTAAACTGAACAATCTGAACTGAACTAAACTGAATTAAACGACCTGAAATGAGATTCGGTAAGGTGAAATGAATACTTAACTACTTATCACCATATTGACATAAATATATGAATACATTGATAAATAATCACATGTCTAATATATGGTCATGTTTGGCAGCTAGTGACATAAGTTGTTGGTTATATTGGTAAGTTGTCAATTGGTTGTTTTTTTTTTTTTTTTTTTTTTTGATCAAGAATTGGTTGTATTAGCTACTTTGATCATTTGGTAACAGTGGATATTTGACTTGTAAAGGTTGTTCGGTAAATTCAGCTGATCATTATTACTTGATAACTTGTAAAAAAAACCCAAGACAAGACACATAACCACAAACGAACCCGATACTTTATTAAAGTTGGCTTGTAGGAGATGTTAAAAGTCAAAAACTAACCACTTATCAAACACTTCTTTAGGTTCAAACAAGCCAAAAATAGCTTAAGCCAACCAAACTTAGTTATAACAAACACCCTCATATGTTGATATTTATAGGGTTAGTTTTTTTTATTAATTGCATCGTTCCCAGCCTACATATAGCTCAATTTAATTATACAACTTATCTTTTCTCTTATAGGAGTATTAAGTACTATTTATTCAGATCACATATTGAGTTCAGTTCAGTAAACTAACACAAGCAGTTCTAAACTCGCGTGTTACCTTCAAAAGTTTCAATTTCTTAAAAATGTTGGGTATATCACCGGATATCATGCTGATGTTAAGTCTCTTTTTCTTTCTTATAATTTTATTTCATTACTTAGGTTTTAAGCTAGTTAAATTGTTTCTCATTGATTCACTCATGGAAGTGAATCAGAATTTTGATGGGTTTTCATCATAAAATTCTAGATCTAGACACAAACAAAACAATGTCTTTGGGATTTCCTGTTTCTTAACTTATTAGAAGCTGGAAACTTCCCATCTTTTAACTTATTGGATCATTTGTCTTGTCACTCAAGGTTCCTACTTCAACATTTTATGCTATTTTGCAGATTTCCTCCATCACTAACTTCCACAATTGCACATAAATCTTGGAAGCACAACACACAACCAACTTTGTGGAGTAACAATTTTTGTCACTATAGAGTGCACATATATCCTATATAGTAATGAGATATATAAGCTTAAAATTTTCAACGAATGTAAAAATTGTACCCAAAATGACTTGTTTAAACACTAGGCTTATTTCCATGGATATACCTGATTCCAAGCTCAAGAACAAATTCCTCCAAGCATCTACCAAAATCGCTAATTTGATCATAGCCATTGTTGGAATATCCATCCTTTTGTACTCGATTTGGGTGTTTCTCATTTGTTTTTGGGATTATCGAGAATGTCTTTTCTCATCATGGTACGTATAATGTATGTGCAGTTTTTAACCTACACTAACATTCCAAATTTTCTTTTATTATATAGTTGTAAGTCCTATGAACAAAGCAAGTTTCTTACACATAGCTTTGATGTATCACGTGAAGAAATAAATCAACTCCATCAAAAGCTTATTCTGTACCAGATATGCTCTGTACGATAATCAATAATGACTATATAACTGCACTTCTTCTTCATTTTTTGTCATCCTCCATTTTTTTTTTTACAGACTAATTCTTCTAGAAAATTTGCAGGTTTTTATGGAGTTGTATCGGTGTTGGTAGCATATTTTGCTTCACAGCATGCATAGGATATGAAGCAGCAGCAACCAGGAGTGGCCATCTCCTTTCTTGTGTATCCTTGTTTAAGACATATTGATATTTTTCACTCATCAAATTCTTACTCTAAAACTCTTCAGGGGCATTAACTTATATCACGATATCGATTTCATATATATTCATAAATTTGTTTAGTTTCCAACAAATTTCTTCTTCATTGTTCTGGACCTTAAAATTCAGTATAGTATACAGTGTTTACGTTTTTGCTTTTTTTGACGGAGATTCTAATCATAGCATATGTGTTCCTAAATGACGACTGGGAGAAGGTACATACATTATAATATAGTGCGCATGGTAGATTCAGCTCATATACTTCACTTTTCTTAGAATGAGATTCAGCTCATACAAATTTTGAAAATGAGATTTCCGAACATCTAAAAATAGTATAAATGACGACTTTACAAAATAGGTTTTGAATTGAATGTTTGGCATAATGAAAGTATTCATTTTGCATTAATTTGCTACTTTAGTTTTTTTTTTTTTTGGCAATTACTGTAATTCTCTCTTATATACTGATGTTGCTGCAACAGGACTTTCCCATGGATCCAACAGATAGTTTCGATGACTTTATAGATTATGTGGAGTCAAATTCCCACATCTTCTTGTTGTTAAGCTTCTTCTTTCTATTCTCACAGGTTACTCCTTAGTCATTATTGTCTCTAATCTCTTGTGTCTTATATGAGGCTTTCTCATACATGAGGATGTACTTGGATGAGTAAGTATCACTTCTTTCTCCGGCTTCTAAGTACAGAGGAATTGTAGATGGTTTCGGACCATTGGTCCCCCTCTCACAAAGAAGATATTCATCATATCTTTTTTGGATGACTTAGAGTGGATTCCACTTGATTTGTGAGAGCTCATGGTCACGAACCATGTAATAATTTCTGCTACGTACCAGGTCTCATGTATGAGAAAGTCTCAGAGGATCAGATTAACTGATTGGCTAATTGTAATGGAAACAATGGTGACCATTGTGATGAAAATTATAGTAACAACCAACACTGAGTGAATTTTGCATTGGCATCAATACTACCTAACAGATGGTATCTATCTGGAATGGGTTACATTTGTCAAAAACTTTGCAAATCCGCAAGATCCTAAATGGAAGAAGTCCAAGGAAATGCAAAAGGTTTGAAGAAAAGAAGACGTTGAGTGAGCAGTTGAAGCCGCTCTTCCAGTTTTGCTGGGCAATTGTACCTGTCCAGATGCGAAATTGGTACAAGAATAGCATGAAGGATTCAAGGAAATAATGAATGTGTAAAACATATTGCAGGACATGTTTGTTGAAGATTATGATGCAGCTGTTTACTGTTGTAACGAAGAAGGAGAACCTTCCTTTCTTACTTGTTAAGGGTCTATTCAACAATTTCAATATCACCTGTAATGACAATATAACCACGTGAAGCGTATTTGTGAAGAGATTAGAGAAAATGATAATCCAAATAATGTTGTATCATTTCACATATATTCCTCGCAGTTTATTACTCCCCCGTTCTTTATAAATTGTCAAATTTAGAAGAAGTAAAAAACATAAGGGAACATCATTTATATTTTTTACTATCTTTCACCCAATCACCATTGAGATTTGTTTGCCTAATTTAGAAACTTGACAAGTTTTGGAACAACCCAAAATAGAAATTTTGATCATCTTTAAGGGAACGAGGGAATATTAGTTTTGCGATCGGTTTGCTATGATGTTTAATCAAAATAATTTCATTCACGGAATAGGCATTGATGTTTGAAAATATGATTGTTGCTACCTATATTTTGCGTACCACAATGGGGAAAGGGAATGATGTGAAAGTGTAAACTTGAAGTTCTAATTCTATCGTCAACCAAACAACTATGGTCACTTCATAGTTCATAAAACTTAAAGTTTTATTTCATAGAAAATGCAATTTTTTGAAATGCGACTTCCCAAGTGAATCAAATGAACATTTGATCGATTTGCAGCTTTAAGTACGAGAAATCTTAAGCTACGTATAATTCACAGTGTTTTTCATAGACATATAATATGCATGCTTATTCGAAATACTAAGGGTTCATGTAGCCATAGTTTTTAGATCACCTATGGCTCCAAAAATAAATACGCCACAGCGCAACTGTCCATGTTAATGCATCATTCTTTGAGGGAGGCATGTACTACAGATTTAGTGAAGGTAGCATCTATTAGAAAATAGAAATCACATATAGAAGGGGTATAGACCCATTAGGACGACGCTGTTACACGTCTTCTCACAAGACATAATTTATGTCTTCTACTCTGTACTGATATGACACAATTTCTTCAGTACAACCTTCTAACCATCAAACGACCCAATTTAGGATTATTTTTCGCAATTTAGGTAGGTACTCAGGGGTGACTTTTTACAACGTAACTTAGCGTAATTTAAACAGCACTCCCTCAAACCAAAGTAATTAAGTGAACCAGACATGTTAGTGACTCTTTCGCCTAGTAACACAAGTAAGAGAGCTCATCCTACAAGTCTTCTAGTGTTCCTGTAACACCACATCATGAGTGTTATTCTTTCTATAGGCCTTAAATTAAGGAAGCTAAGCGATTTATTTGTAATTTATCAAGTATACATAAGTATTACATAAAACATGGGATGGAATTTTCCATGATCTATAACATACCGAGAGTAACACTATAAATCAGTAACACCACAGTAGCAGTGTAGCACAAGTGATCGAGCCAGACAAATCAGTGGCGCATGTAGCAATCAATCAAATTCAATGCAGATATGGACATGAACTAAACAACTTCTCGGAAATTTCTCAACTCTATACTTATTCAATCATGTATTTTTGTCACATGAGAAATTTCCTACTTCATCATCTTATGCTGTACTCTTGCGGATTTCTTCTGTAACTAGCTAATTTCCATATATATCTTGCAAGGACAACACACAACCAACGTTGTAACAAAAACTTAGTTACCAAAGAGTGCATATAAATATAATCCTCTTTAGTGAATGAGTGAAATATAAGGTTGAAATTTTAAGTACCCAAAAAAATGACTTGTCTAAAAACCATGGTCGTTCCCATGATCGAATTAGATGAATCCGGACGCAAGAAGGTCCTCATGAGATGCCTCAAAGTCGGGAATTTGCTCATTTCCATGGTTGGGATCGCCATCCTTTTGTACGGGACTAGGATGTTTATCATAGATTCTACCCCCTCATGGTATGTAATTTTTCTATTTTTCATCCTAGCATTCCAACAAATTTATTATATTTTGGAAGTCCTGTGAAAGTATGGTTCATATATATGGTCAATCTCTGTAAGATTTTTTTTCTCCTCCCCATATTTATTTTCCAGAAAATAATTTGCAGGTTTTTATCGGCTACCATTGGTGCTGGAAGCACAGTTTGCATCATAGCATTGATAGGCTACATAGCAGCAGCTTCTAGGATCGGATTTTTCCTTATTTTTGTATCCTTTGTTGAGATATAATCAAATCCATTACAATTCAGCCTTCAGAATTATGTAGTGTCCTTAATTTTAATTCATATTATGCACTCCGTAGTGTAATGCTTTTTCATCATCAGCACTGTTTTGATTGACAACCTTAACACAAGTACAGTACATGTTGCTCCTGTTTTTGTTTTTCTTGGCGGAGATTCTAGTCGTATCAGAACTGCTCCTGAATCCAGGGTGGAAAACAGTAACGCTATCTTTTCATACTCTTAACATTCAATTTTTTAGTTTCAAACTTCTTGTTTGGTAACATTACTAGGAGAATAATAGTTCCTATTTTTGATCGTAAACTTTATTTTCTGATCATTGTTGCAACAGGAGATCCCCGCGGATACCAAGAATAGGTTTGATGACTTTATGACTTTCGCGGAGGCGCATTCAGGCACCTTCAAGCTCATTGGTTCAGTTTTTCTGACCATACAGGTTAGTTACCTATGATGTTTTTTGACTTTATCATAGTTGAAATTAACTTAGCTACAGGGATTCTTCTCATGTTTTAGTGAAGACGAATTTACATATGACATAACTAATCTGTCTAGTAAGAGACAGGAGAACGACTGTTGACTTAATTAATTGCTTGCTTACTGTGTTGCACAGGTAATCTCGTTCTTTATAGCCATGTATCTGAAGAAAAAATACACCAGGCAACAAGCACACAGAATAAATCACGACGAACAAGTTTCTGTCAATGTTCCTTTCTTGAACCATCAAGTTGCACCCCTTCCTTATGCTGTTGGTCACCCACATCCAACACCGGACCATGTTGTGGATACTACTTTGAATGACAAGGGTTCCATGCCATATACAGAGAGAGAAATTTGGATAATGGCAGGCTATGACTATCCACCATACTAGTAAATAGTGGATCCAGGAGAATAATAATGTGGGTGAAAAATAAAAATTATTACTTACTAGAGAACAATTCAGGGTATATATTATGGTCTTTGTCTTTCCCTCTGTTTTGCTTTCTCATATTTTGCCGATTTTTTGTAAAATGTGGGTGCAAATAATCCTGCAGTCCTCATCTGGATCTGCCTTTGCATACTAGTGGTGATTGATAGTGTACAAGATGTTGTAACTGTACTGTTATAATTGGTGTCTTTTTAATAAGTGGTTAACAGGTTGTTGATTAGTACAGTATGGTGTATAAATAGTTGAGTTTGTATAATCATGAGGGATTAATGAGAACCATCAATTTCATTCTATCTTCTTAATTCTGTGCTCGAATTCTTTTTCTCTGGTTATGGTATCAGAGCAGGATTATTAAAAACTGAAAGAGTTGATTTTTCTTTTGTGATTGTGAATACGAATGATTCTGAGATCAATAATCTAGTGATTTCATTAGTTGATCTAGTCAGTTCTTATTGAGCTTTTCACAAATTTACTTCAGTTCTTTTCCGACTGTTTTTCTTTCATCATTCGATTTGCCTACATTACTTGAGGTTTCGTAAATTCTTCTTCCATTCGTAAACATTGAAAAATCTAATGTAATGTCTGGAAATCGACAAACAGATGGCTTGTTCTGTTCTTCAACAAGAAGAATCTCATAAGTAAGATCTTGGTATGTCAGAAACTAGACAATATATTGAGCCCTCAATTAGATTTGTACAGCAAAGGGAAAGGAAGTTGAATAAAAATATGCAGTGTACTGATGCTAAAACTACTGCTCATGTGAGTTTGGTTTGTGATAAGGCTGAATGTGGCAATGTTCAGTAGTAGATTCAAGATTTTGGTATTGGGAAATGCACAATTATAATTATGATGACTCAGAATTATAGACAAAGGAGAAGTGAATAAGAAATTAATTTGTTATTCAAATAAGAAGAGTTTCTTCCAAGATTATTTTTGAGGTTTCGAGGTTTCAAGTTTCCATGACGGGATATGTGATCTTTATGAGAGCTTTGTTACCATTTGTTTATTATCGATCTCACACATAAGCATTATTCCCTCCGTTTTTTTTTTTTTTTTAAATGTCGTTTTAGATTTTCGTGTCCAAGTTTGACTATTGAATTGTGAAAAACTTACTTTGCTTCACAATATTAAAAAATATTTGTTGAATTTGTATCGAAAAGTACTTTCATAATATATATTTTTTATAATTTTTGGTTAATATTTTGAGAGATATTGGTGGTCAAAGTTCAACCTCGAAAAGCGAAAACGACACTTATAAAAAAACAGAGGAAGTAAAAAAAAATGATAAAGAAAATTTTAACAACGCCTATAGCAATTGGGGTTGTGAAAAATCTGTTCGATTAACTATTTTCAATTTCGATTCAATTACCCTATGTTTTTGGTTAGCGGACAGGCTCGACACCTTGCCCTAAATCGAAAAAATAATATGGTTAACCAGTATTTATGAATCGGTTAAATTGGCCAATGAATGTTTTTCCGACATTCTAGAAAGAAATGTAAACCTATATAAATTTGGATCACAGGTTTAATGAGGAAGTAGAAGGCCCCTGAATATATTGTTTGATGAACTCTTTGCAGTCAAGGCAGTCATGGAGATAGCTATTAATGAAGGCAGAAATCATATAATTTTCCTCACAGATTCAAAACAAACAACAGGACTTTAAAGAGTGCAAATAATATAAACATAAAGTACATAAATACATGTTTTGGGTTGGTTCTGGTTTTCGATTCCAGTTCTGTTACTCGATATTTTGGTTTGGGTTTTAGAGAAACGAAGTAAGGAGATACATCCTCAAATTTCTGGTTTGATAATCCAAGATTTCGATTGGGCCTTTTTTAGCGTTCAATTTCGGTTTTTCAGATTTTTTTTTTTTCACACCCCTAAGCAATCTAATCAAATCCAAGATAGATATAGACATAAAATGGACAATTTCATTGGGAGTTTCCTATGTCTTAACTTATTGGAAGCTGGAAACTTCCCATTTTTTAACTTACTCAACCATTTATTTGGTCCCTGAAATAGCAGATTGCTACTTCATCATCTTATGCTATATGTTGTGGATTACTTTCATCATTTCAATATAAATCTTGAAATGACACAACACACAACCAACTTTGAGTAACAAACTTTGTTACTAAGAGTGCATACACATATATATTCTACATAATACATGAGTAATTATAAACTTGAAAGTCCAGTGCACATAAAAAGTGTACCCAAAATGACTTGTTTAAACACCAAGGTCATTCCCATAGATATAGCCAATCTCAAGAACAAGAACAGGTTCCTCTCAGGAATCTTCAAAATCACGAATTCATTCGTCGGCCTTGGTGGGATCGCCATCCTTTTGTACTCGGTATGGATGTTCGTAATTTGTATACAGAATTACGATCAAGATGATGTTATGGCCGGATGGTACGTGTACATACATTTTTATTTTTGTTTTCTATTTGTCCAACCCAAGCATTCTAAAATGTTTTATTACGTTGGACTTTTTATGAAAGAACCTTCATTTGTCATAACTCTAATATCATGCGTAGTAATCCAACTTATTATTCAAAAGTTTTAATCTCCTAAAAAGTCGACTTTTGTAGGGTTGTACCAAGCAAACGTTCCGTAAGAACGTTAGATGAATCTTTACTTTTTAGTGCACTTATTTCTCTCTCTTTTTTCTTCTGTTTTAATTCGTTTCTTCAACAAAATCGCAGGTTTTTATGGACTTGTTCTGGTATTGCAGCCTTGATTTGCTTCACAGCGTGCATAGGCCAAGTAGCAGCTTTTTTTTATAATGGCGTTCTCTTTTCTTTTGTATCCTCTTTAAGACTAGTACTAAAATCAAATTCCTACTTTAAAATTCTTCACAAGCATTAACTAATTATGTCCTTATATCAATATGTAGTCATAATATACTAAATTTCACCTTCGACAACATTGTTTTCAACCTTAATAACAGTACAGTATATGCTTTTCATGCTTGTGCTTTTTATGATCGAGGCTTTCTTCACAGCAGATCTGTTGCTAAATCCTTCCTGGAGACAGGTACATTACGATTACATTATATAGGCTATGTTCTCCTCATTTTATTTTGTTGATATATTTAATTTGCTAATTGTTTATTCTACTAATTTCTGTTGGTTTTTGTTGATTCTACTGGTTCTAGCTAAACACTGCTGATTTCTGTTTATATTTGTTAGTTTCTTTAAACTGAAATCAACAAAAACATATAACCTTAGTGTGTGAAGTGATGGCAATCCTCTGTTATACATGTTGCAACAGGATTTCCCCACGGATCCGACTGCTAGGTTCGATGACTTTGTAGCTTATGTGGAGTTGCATTTCGAAATCTTCAAGTCGTTAAGCGAGTGGTTTCTCTTCTTTCAGGTTACTTAATATCCCATTTCTGTTTCAGTCTCTGTAGCTTATGTGGACCAACAAAGTTCACTTGACTAATTGGCTACTTATCATATTGCAGATATCTTCATTCATTCTAGCATTGCTTCTGAAAGCATTTTACTCAATATGCCTCAAGAAATTTGATGAACAAGTTTCTGCTAATGTCCCTTTCTTGAACTCTCCTGGTTACCAACTTCCTTATTACTACGTCGTTGGTCACCCACACCCTGCAGCAGAGAAAGATGAGGATAATACATTTATGGATAAGGATGCTATGCCAATTTCGGAGAAAGAAATCCGGTTAATGGCTGACGATAAATGTCTTCCATGTTAAGGTGTTGATTGAGAGCAAGTAGGATGTTGTAACCTTAACTGTTTTATCCATTAAGTATCTGGTGCGTGTATTGTAATATGAATAAGATCTGTCAGAATTTTACAAGTTTTGTAAGTAATTATTGTCAAACTTATTTTTTTCATCGAGGGTAACAAAATGGAAAAAAAATAACTATATTACTATGATGGAAAGGAAGAACAATGAGAAGCTCATCCTCTCATCACTACTTTGCTTTATTGTCAGATCAAATCAGATTTAGATCTGCATGTTTAGATTGATAGTGTTATGAATTTGATGAGCCAGTAATGATGTACTGTAAATTTTCATTCACTTCACATAATCATATTTCAATAGACTCCCAGATACCACAACTATTGCGTTCCCGTAACAAATTGACATGGTGTTACTCTAAATGTTATAGTCACTGATAAATTCGTTTCTCATCTTTTTTATGTATATTTTTTTACCAGGTGAATTGTAAATCTCCTGTTTACCCATAGATAGGATAGCACTTATGATTTGCCAAGGTACTAGAAAACTTTTGCCAGCAATATAGAAGTTTTAGTTCTTATGAAGTAGAAATCTTTTGTTTGGTTGACATAAATCCAGAAAATAAAACTTTCCTAAGAAGTTCTACTCTTCTCTTCCTAACCTGAGCCCGTATAGCATAACTTTTACCAACTTCTACTTCTCGTTTCATATTCCTCCTCCCATATCTCTAGCCCTGTTTCAACTTAAAAGTAAAAATTGATAAAAGTTTGGTCAAATGAACTGTAACTTACCCAACCCAAGTAAGGTGAATTTCTTACTTTTAGTTAAACTTCAAGTGAATTGCAACTTTCTAAAGTAAACCAAACCAACACATTTAGCGGTGCATTCCTAAGTATACAAAACATTATGCCTAGAATCATACAACGATAACAATAAATAATAATCCAATGTCAAAATGCAGTCTAAACAAATTTTTGGAAGGGTCGAACATAGCAACCTTAGCCTTACATTTGCATACTTGAAGCATACTATCAATATGAGTTAATAGATGGTAATATAATTATCTAGTTTGTATACATGGCAAATTCACCTGGGGCATGCACATATTGTCATGATGAAAGAATTAAATGAATGGATTATAGATGAATACATCACCATCCTTCTCTCTGATCTACCACTAAACAATCTCTCAAGATGTTACAAAGCTTCAAAAATTGAGGGAAGAAAAGCCAGTTGCCTCAAGGAGGCAATGAAGAGAAATCCAAATAAGAAAACAGGATGAAGGATATAAACAATGTAGTGATCCCTACTCTGATTTCTTGGGTTTTCTCTTCATCCGACTAAAAGGCCCCACGGTTTTATCCATAACATACATGTAAATAACCTGGCTCCATGATTTATACGACTCCAAACCCTCGTAGTACTCGGGGGCAATCTCCCTCACCTTGTGAAGCTTAGTTCCTGCAATCCTTGGGAAATCGTGGTGCTCGTTGTGGTACCCAACATGCCATGTTAGAAGGTTCAAAGGACCATAATAAGAATAAGTTTCTTGATCAGGATTGAACACATAATGTTCAGAAATGAAGTGACCGGCCATTGGGTGCATCCCACCCCCAACAAATGTCGAAGCAATCAAATAAGCGAAAGATCTCCAACCATAGAAGTAGACCATGGAAGCATCAAGTGCTATTTGGATGGACAAATTTGTAAATTCCCATAAACAAGGGGGTTTTGGTTTGAGGAATAGAGGCCGAAGAGCGTAGAAGAAGAGTTGAAAGATGACCCATATGGATTTAGTGAAAGCGTTTCTGACCATATAGGCTTCTGCTTTGCTCGGAATGTCCATGTCTAGCCCGTCATAGCCTTGGTACCGATGGTGCTCAAGATGATATTTTTGGAAGGTGATGGACATTGGAACACCAATGGGTAGGTTAGCAAAAATTCCGAGCCAGCGATTGTAAGACGGAGTAGAGAAGGCAAGATTGTGGCTGAGCTCATGGATGGCCAAGAAAAGGTTGTGGTTGAGGAAAGATCCGAAAAAGTAAGCTACTATCAGTATTTTGAGGGCGCTTGCATCATGAAGTAGAGTTGCAGTTGCAAGCTGAATCAACACAACCAATGTAATCTGCAAGAGTCGAAATTGCAAGGTTATAAACTCGATGTAATCCCAAGTGCCAAGTAAGATATTATCTGAACACATGCAGAGATAAAAGACTTTAAGATATCATCCCAAGATCCCAGAAATACTACAAATCTTCTAGGCGATTGAGAAGAAACCAAGCTGACTAAAAAGTTATATTACATATTAGGTTAGCCAAACCACACTAGAGGCTGCAAGTGTTCTGGAAAAAGTAGTAATCTAGCAAAATCTATTGGCTTTCTCCAAGGTATAAGAATATTTCAGAGTTGCCAATTATCAAGAACGGATCTCTCAGAAATCGCTAAGAAACAGGCCTGAAACTGATTTCAAGCATCCAACAATCTGCCTAGAGCAATGTAAATTGTAAACAACTAAACAAGATAAATTGGGTTTTTTGTTTTTTTTCCATCCCTCGTGGATTTTTGCTTTTTACACATCTCCCCTTTCAACTTCTATTTGCTTTGCCAATAGCTAATAAAAAGCAATATAACCACCAAGCAAATAAAGTGTGCTGAGCTCTGTTGCATATATTAGCAGCTACATTGCACTATTTGTAGCATCTATATCACTACATGTTGTACCTCTTCAACAAGCAAGTGAAAACGCATTTTGATATTCAAGGTCATGTTCTATTCATGTCTGAAGAAGATGTATCGGCACGTAAGTGTCTTCAGAAGAATAATCAAAAGAAAGAAGATAGAGATCGAAGATGAAGAAGAATCAATTAGTTTGCACAATGTCTTCCTTACTCACATCTTGAGCAAATAAAATGAGAGAATAGACATAAAAACAGATCAACCACCACTTATCTACCATAAGGCATACACACTAAGATTCAATCAACCTCTGCAATGAACAGCACCTCATCATAAAAACAATTGGCACAGTTGACAAACAGCACCCTCAAGCAAAACAAGGCAAATTCAATTGTCAGATTATAAATACACGGTATTGTGGCAACGAGGGATTATTTATAGCACCACAAATATGAAGCATAATGCTGCAAATCCATTACCATCAAAACCAGTACGTTCTATTTGCGGATTATAAGTTCTGTCCCCAGATTAGTCCATTATAAACCCAAATAGTCAACTTCCATCACTACAACGAATACAAATTAATCGAATGACCGATTGCCCATCGCTATTTTCTCTTTGTTTTGAATAACATATATGTCATTGCTACAGAAAGACATATTTTTTGAATTTTCATTACTATTACAGATACTCAAAAATCTCACATTAATGAATCCTATCACTATATAGAGAGAGAGAAGAAGAATAGCCAACGCCAATCTCCAGATTCATAAACATTACCAAAACTTGCCAATCCCCATAACCCGATTCACACAAATTAACAAATTCAGTCAATGCCCATCACCAGATTCATACAAATTAACAAAATTAGCCAATGCCCATCACTATATTAATACAAATTAACAAAATTAACCAATGCCCTCCACCAGATTCATACAAATCAACATATTCAGCCAATGCCCATCACCAGATTCATACAAAATCAACAAAATTAGCCAATGCCCATGATTGCAGATCTAAAATATGAATGAATAACAACTTGAAAACTTAAAAAAAAAACAAAGGGATGATACAATACCTTAGTTAAAGCAAAAGGGTCAGGGCCAAAGAGCTCCTTGATTTGAGGGTACTTAGAGAGGATCTGACGCCTCCTTGAAGCGTGAGGCTCATCTGTGTATGACCAGAAGAAATCTGTCGCCATTACACCATCCTCTTCTCTCCTTTCCCCTCCCATCCCTCCTTCTTCTTCTCTCTCCTCTGTTTTTTTTCCTCTTCTCCTTTTTCTTCTTCCTCCTTTTTTCTGTGGTTGTGAGAATGGGATTTGAAACTTTTTATTGATAATGGTAACCAATTGAGGAAAAAAAAAGGATCAAAAGGGAGAGAATCAGAATCTATTTATAAAAATCTAGATAGGGTTAAAATTAGGAAGATAAAATTTGGTGACTTTGATGGACCATGTTTTGTTATCAGTTTTGCATGTGCTTATGTTATGTTCATTGTGGGGAAGAGGTGAGGTTCTCCTCAACTTATTTTGCCGGGTTTACAGCTAGGGTTTAAACTCTGCCAACTATGTTGCAACTTGTAACTTGAC
>BSSO01002999.1:0-17639 GCA_030267885.1 Mesembryanthemum crystallinum
GATGAAGGGGTATCAAAGCCAAGACTATAATTACAAAATTCTACATTCTTTAATGAATGTAGAAAAAATCAGAGAATTGAATTGGTGCAAGTACACCCTTGATAGTTTAGTTGAAACTATCATTGATTGGAAGGACAATCCAGAAGGTTTTTTCAGAGGTATTTTTCTACTTTCTAATTTTAACTACTTTTTTTTTAATGATATTAATTTAACTTTTATTATTAAAGTTATGATGTTATGATTATTAAACTAATCATTCTTTTTAATACATGTAACAGCTTTGTTATTTCGATTGAGTAGAGTTTAAAACTCGGAGATTAGAGCATACCTTTCCAGTCCTACGTGCATGGACCATGGAAAGAGTGAATAAAAGAATTAAGGATGAGAAGAAAGTTAGAGAATTTGGTTTAGGCAATGTGGTTTAGTGTTTTAAAATTGAGAAAACACTCAAATAACCTGAAATAGAACACCAAAGATCTACCGATGATTTGCCACCAAAAAAAGGTAATTGTATTCTAGATTTATGCAATTTGGGTAGTGATGAATCTGCAAGTTTAAAATGATGAATCTATAAGTTGTTTAGTGATGAATCTGCATGTTCTATGTGCTAAATATGCATGTTTTGTGTGCTGAATCTGCAAGTTTGAAATGATGACTCTGCAAGCTTGAAATGATGAATCTGCAAGCTTAAAATGACGAATCTGCAAGTCTATAATGATGAATATCCAAGTCTATAATGATGACTCTGCATGTTTTGTCTGCTGAATATGTATGTTTGTGTGCTGAATCTGCAAGCTTAAAATGATGAATCTGCATGTTTATAATGATGAATCTGCAAGTTGGTAGTGATGATTATTTTAGCATAACTTTTGGCTTTCTTATTTCCTACAGGAGTGTATTCAGAAGTTGTCGTTGGTTATCAAGAAGTTGGCAACTGATTGCGTTGAATTCAATGAAGTGATTGAAGTGTGCAAAACAATTTCCATGCAACAAAAATCTTAAGAAAATTCATTGCATTGCCGTTGATCTGTTTATAAAAATGCCGGAGACTCCATCACAACAAGAATCTGAGCATGATTCTACAAAATCTAGTCAAGATGACGACTTTTTCAATGATCATGCTGTTCTTGAAGCCATTTCATATATGGAAAGAGCACACTACAAGACCCGAACGCCAAAAGTAGATCAGAGTGACATACCATCTTCCAGCTTGGGTATATCATAGCTTGATGTGGCCCAATTTGAGTATGATACTCCTCGACATCCTGAAGGTTTTCTATTCAATAAATTTTCTCTTTTTAGATGATATACTAAATAATATAAAATTCTGTTATAAATGTTGTGTTTTGAAATTAGAATTAATTAATCACTTTTATTTAATATGATGTGTAGGTGAGAAAGAGTTCAATCAAGAGGAAGATGAGATAACAAATGACAACGAAGAAGGTTTCAAATCACCCGTGGTTATAGAGACTTCTACCTTATTCTAATCTTATAAGGATGACTTTGACCTCGATAGGTATTTAGTTAGAAGAAATAAACCCTTGTGTTTGTCTCATAGTCATTCTTTTAGTTAATGAATATACATGCTTTGAGTGGTGAATTCAGTAACTTAAAGTGATGAGTATAAATGTTATGAGTCTTGAATTTGTATGCCATAAGTCTTGAATCTGTATGTCCAGTCTATTGAATTTGCAAGTTAAAGGGACGAATATGCATGTTTTTTGTAATAAATATGCATGCTTTAGATGATGAATCTACAGGTATTATTTAATGAATCTATGTGCTAGTTGTGATGAATTTTTGTTTTTTTTAAACTTATTTTGATTTTCTTATGAATGAAAGAAATCCTGATGCCAAGGATCAATGAAAGAAGGCCATTCCAAGAAGATATACAAGAACTCATCCAATCTTTAAATCCTCCTTTTGGCAAAGAAATGTAGATGTTATAAAGGGGATCTCTCAAGAAGAGAGGATGATCTCAGACTGGGCATTTCATCCCTTTGATACCAATCACAAGAAAAGGTAGCCTACTTTTAGTTTACATTAATTAATAATTCTCTTATATTGTTTTCTACTTACTCTTTTTCTTATTATTATTACTTTTCAGTGAAATTGTATTTGAAAATAGCAGCTCTCACGTCAATCGTGCGGTGATTCATTCCTTATCATTGGAGGGTCAAGTCAATTGAGAAATTTTAGATCTTTGGGCATATGCACTTAATCTTGGTGAGAGATTAAAGACGCCTAGTTCACCATCTCGATTTTTTGTGCCATTATCTACCTCCGTAAGTTGTTTTCTTGTTTCTCACTTTGTGTGATTTTCTTTTCTAAATAATTTATTTCTTTATTCATCTTAAATTTTCTTTTTCTTTTTCTTTTCAACAAAGAATACTATTCTCTAGATCTCCTCAACGATATGTTCAGCAATATGAAGATTTTCAAATATGATGGATGCTGATATCCTGGATGCAAATGATATTGATATCTCTAAGGTCAAGTTGGTATGTGTTAAGATTTTAAAAACATCATGTACTTTTGATTATTGATTATTGTACTTTTTAATCGGGTTATTATCCCCTATACTTCTGAATTTTAGACGATATTTTGGTGATTTTGCTGGGTATTGAGGCTTATAATCTGCTGCATTTGAGCTACTATTTGTGCTTATTTCATGATGTGCATGAATTGGATCCCCCATTAAGGCGTGCTTTTTTGGTTTTGGCAACTGTTAACGTAATTTTCCCACTCCCACTGAGGATGTACCAAAAAGTAAAAATTTCAATCTGGCTAGTGGATGTACTTCATGTGGAGAGGAGGAAGAATCTCTGTAGTACTTCTGATGATGTGTGCTTGGGTCCTTTGTCATTAAAACTCTGTTTTCTCTATTTGGAGTCAGTGGGTTCAGCCATACAAGACTAAACATGCACTACTGACGCGTGGAAGAAGGTTGCTCTGACAGTTTGGTTTTGTAGATGGAAGGAAAAAAATGGAGGAATTTTGATGGCAGTGCGTTCTGTCACTAGAAATTAGCAATTAGCACTAGTCTATGTTTGATGTTGCAACAGAAAAAGTGTTGGTGGAGGCTAGCATTGATATTGATTTTCCTTTGGGTTATGTGGCATGCAAACTTTCTTATCTGTTCATAGCTTCTATGCCTTGACTTGGCTTGTGGCTTGCAGTTAGTGGTTTAGTTACCAAGTTCCTTCTGCTGAACTGTGGCTATTTGTGATTGTTCATAATTCTCACATATTGTCTGTTCTTTTTTCCTTTAGGTCTTCTTTATAGTACATATTCAAGAGCCCAATTACTTCTTCCTCATTTGCTTCAATTTTTTAAAGTTGAAGATTGAAATCATTAACATCATGGAGCATCCACCTGGGACAAACATCGACTATGACTACTTTGTTGTCACTTTGGTAATATATTATTCAACTATAAAAGTTGCTTATTTATAATTAATTAGTTTTATATGCAATCACTTACTTGTGTATTATTTGTTACTTGTAGGCAAAGACTTTGTCCCAATACATGGAAGGCAAAATAATGGCAGTAAAAGGGAGAAAGAAGGTGGATATTTTGAAGATTAATCTAGTAGAGCTGGATATACCTTGGAGGACAAAAGAGGATGTCTCCAAAGACTCTGGTGTATATACCATGAGACTCATGGAGACATATTTCGGCAAACCTAGTGCTTGGGATGTTGGATTTAATACGGTTTCTATAAGCATTTCTTTCTTATCTTATAAGGTTATTCAACTTTTATGTTAAATTTCAGCATGCATATACCATGAGACTCATGAAGACATATTAGTTACCATTTGTTATTTTATTTTGTAGGACTTGGTTTCAAAAAAGATGAGGGTGAAGTATGCTCATGCCATTTTAACATCCGATCAAAATAACTTGAAAGAAGAAATTAAGCGGAAGTCACAAGAGTTCAAGTGAAGTCTGAAGGCACAATAGGACAACTTTGGTAAAGGTATTTTTGTTTATAATGTCAACCTATTTTCGGATTATACTCTCTACAAGCTGAAACATATTAGTAATTTTGCTTGACTTTCTTAATTCTGGTGTATTCTACCTCTTTGCCTCTAATACCATGCTTCATTCCTCCTAGTCATCAACTTGGCACTAAAACCTTTGATTTCTGGCACCATCAAAATACTGCTCTGTGTGCTGAATTTGTGTGCTGAATCAACCTTTAACCATAGTTTATGAGTTTGCTTGCTGTGATTGTGTACTTGTTTATGCAGAGATATGACATGAGATTCATTTATGCTGAAGGATTTGATTTGTAAAATTCCTGTTGTATTCTTTTTTCCATTGGTATATTGTTCATCTAATAATCTGTTTCTTTGTACATATATTTTTGCTTCTGATTTTCTTTTTCCAGATCTTGTTTCCTTCAATTCTGTGGGGGGATTTAGCTGCAAGAAAATTCGCGAAATTCCACCATTGGTGCAGGTGATAGTTTTTGTAAACCGGAAAGAGGAGAGAGTTTGAGGGAAGGAGATAATAGATTTGGAATTTTGGGATGGAGAGATAGGATAGAGAAGCAATAGAATTAGATGGGTCAGTTCTTGGCTCTAACAAGGAGTAATAATACTGGTATCAAAATAAATGTTAGTAACTAGATGATTAATTCTGGTGCTTGTTTCAGAACCATATTCAACTATTTGAAATATGAGATTCAACTTTGATACTTATACCCATAATAATAAAGAGCCATTTTAACTCATTTCCTTGGGACAATCCTATAGAAATTGAACAAGAGGAAAGGATAGGGGAACTTGCTTTCAAATCATGTACCAAGGAATAGCAAAGTATTGCCAAAATGGGGCTGGATATTCAGTATAGCAGTAATGTCATTGATTAAATTCTTAGTAGTATATGTGAAATCAATTATGTGATCTCTGATTAAATTCTGTTCTGCACAGCTGAAGTTAGTGGCTTTTTACACTTGAGCTCTATGCAATTAATTTAGACTAGTTGCAAAGGATTTTTCTACTTGTTCTGACTTGTCAGCTCACACACCCCTTATCATATATGTGTTGTATTTATAGCCATTTCCATGTTGGATAAGTCAAGGTGCAACTTGTCAACTACTGACTACTTAAGTGTTGAGGCTACAGTCTACACTATACACTCCACAACCACTGGCTAGAATATTAGTACTTAGTAACTGGTATTTAAGTGATGAATCTACAAGTTTAAAATGATGAATCTTCGAGTTTTGTGTGCTGAATCTGCAATTTTTAGGTGATGAATTCGCAAGTTTAAAATGATGAATATGCATGTTATGTGTGCTAAATGTGCATGTTTTGTGTACTGAATCTGTAAATTTCAAATGATGAATCTGCAAGTTTACAATGATGAATATGTGTGTTCAGTTTGCTGAATCTGGAAGTTGGTAGTGATGAATAATTTAGCATAACTTTTTTCTCTCTTATTTCCTACACAGAGGATTAGTAGCATTTGAGACTGCAGCTTTTGCTTCTAGGTAAACAATTCAGTCCAACTAGCGTTCATTAATGTATTGGCAAAATATTAGTAACAACTTGCATTTTCTAAACTCTTTTTTTTTTGTCATTTTTTTTAATTTCTCACTTTTTTTCTGGTTGGTTTTTGACACAGGTTTTGGTGCAATGTACATGTGGGAGATAATTGACACGATAACAACTACATGCTAACTTGGTGATTGTAAACTTGGGTGCAATTATCAGTTTTTGTACGCCAACATGTTGAAATCCTTGGTATGTAAATATACACACATGGTGTGTACATATATGATGTAAAGCTGCAGAATTTGTAAGATTTAATAGAACAGGGTGAAACGTAAATCTTCAAGTCGATGATGAATGAGATAGACAAGAAAATATTTAGATTGCATTTTTTTTTTTTTTTTTGGCTTGTAATTTTGTCTCAATCCTTGAACAAGAATGTTGTTAAGGTGGAACAACAAGGATTTGCAGGTTGGGAGCGATGAATCTACATGTTAAGACTACTGAATTAGAAACCTATAGGTGATGAATCTGCATGTATTTTCTGTTTTGCCGAAGAAGACAACACAGCAAGAGGGAAACTGGTTTCATAGTTTATATGCTTAATTGTTGTTGAGTTAACTTTGTTTTGATGCAATGAACCATTGAGTCATTGGGGATTTTTACCTCTCCCTCAAAATGGCTATGTATGAACTATATTTGGCATTCAATCTTTGGTTAATATAGCTTACCTCTTAACCAAAAAGAAAAAGCAAATGAAAACTTTTTTTTCTTACTCCAATCATATCAATGTGAACTTTTTATTATTCTAATGAATAAGGAAGTTAATCATGATGATTATACATGATAGAGCCGATGAATGTAAACACTATCGGTGATGAATTTAATTCATTGTTAACATTTCATCCTTGAAGCTAAGACTTGAAAGAATTTCCTTTGTTAAAAATAGATGAAACTTTAGGCTTTTTATTTGATTTTGTGTTGTAAATAATCTTCAAACAATGTGCAAAATGCTGGTAAATTTGGAGGCTGAGAGTGAGATAGAAATGTTGCAAAAGGATGTTGCTTGTGTTTGCCAAGCTATGCTTGCATTTCCATTGAAGTTTCCAAGTTCCCTGTGCAATTTTATCGTTGGAAGAAAACAAGATGAACATTCTGTGCATATAGAGCATTTTTGTATTAATGCTATCCACTTGAGCGTGCATAGGTTCCAAATGACAAAAGAGAATGCCCAATGAGATACGACTAAGCGAAGTATCATGACACAATACTATTAGTAACACAAAAACGATCACTGAATCCCTATAGTCGACTCCCTGTACACATTTAAACACCCTATCTAGTAGCCTTCTTTCAAAATCCTCGCCAAAGAGACAACCAAGCAAATGCTATCATAAAACTGGACTTTGATTATTGTCTTGCAAATGCAAAGTGCAAAGCTAAAACTTAATTCTAAGAATTATATATGAACATGTATATTTAAAGCTATAATCTCGACTAATGAATATGCAAGTTTATAATGATGAATATGTGTGTTATGTGTGCTGAATTTGAAAGTTGGTAGTGATGAATATTTATAAACAAAGCTATAAAACATGGAGTATTATTTACACATGAGAATCGTTGCAAAAACTAATTAAGATCAATAGCTGTTTGTCTTTCGTAGAACAAGAATTCTGCTCTTGATATCATCTTTGCGAGATAGGCTAAAGTAGCAAAGTAACCATAAAGTACACGTTTCTGGATTTTGCACCCATTATATCTTCTATCTATCCATCTCCGTAGCATATTAGATGTCATTTGTAGCAACTTAAATTCAGCCACTACTGCTTCATAGTATCCAAGCATTGTGTACTGAAAGGTCATACACTTCAAGAGATATATGTTTCAGGTTCTGCTGCACAAAGTATGCAGAGTCAGAGTGAACAAATTCGAAACCTGTAATGGAAGAGAGAGTTTAGTGAGTTAGCTACCAAATGATGGGCAAGGAGTAAGACCAAGCTTAATCATACACAGCATGAGCTAAAGTGAAAGCACGCTCGCTCAAGATTCTCATTCTCTTTCGTTCCTTATCAGTGTGAGCTAAAGTAAACAAACTAATTCAAAATAGAAACCTCTTTTGATGAACACCAGGCCAAAGTGATTTATGACAATAATACCAAGGTGAAATATTATATTCAAGTAGCTGCAGTTGAAATTCACATCATTCATTAGTTGCCTTGTGAATAGAATCCAACCTTTCTGGAACATAATTTAGCTACACAATAAGAACACAAAATTCACACAAATACCTTGTTTAGTGCACATAATCACCAATCACTGGCATCGTCTCAAATACCTTATGCACGCTGCTTTTTCTCAATGCTAATTTAGTTCACTTCCCCACAATTCAATTTAAACAAACAAAGCACATTATGGGAAAGTGACAAGAAAAGATCAGTATTACAAACCCAATCACACTACAGTATATCCAACACCAACTCAATTACTACAATACAATAAATTCCACTAAAAACAAGTACTATAACACAGTAAATCCCACTAAAAACACCCACCCAAATCTCAGTTCTAACTTTCCCCCAAAGAAAGGCACTAAAACATTACATACAACCCTAAATGATCAAGAAATTGAAGTATACCAGCAAGAGCAAGGCTGTGGAAAGCACCAGTAGCAACAGCAACAAACTTCATAGCTTCACCATTAGCTTAAAACTCAATCAGAAACAAAAACCCACATGGAAAAAAACCTAAATTTAGAATGAAATCAACATAAACATCAAATTTCTCCAATTCCACCTCCCAAATTACCAAATACCCAAAAACTAACCCCAGAATAAAAAGTCAAAACACACAGAAATCATCTCAAAAATGACTACACCAGCCAAAACTCAAAGCTACTATTAGCAATGTATATCAGTAAAATGATGAATATAAATGATGAATATTCATGTCATGGATGATGAATCTCTATACTATGGGTGATGAATATACATGCTTTCATTGATGAACAGAAGCTTTTAAGGAAAATACCTGTTATAATTCTGGACAATTGCGGCTGTCATGATCAATGTATTTTACACATTTTTGCACTGCCTTGGCTTCTTTTTTTGTCATTCGATAGCCATGTCTTTCTCTCCTTGTATCCTCTTTCGTCGACCCTTGTTATTAGCTTTCTTTGGGTTTCCAATGGTGACTTATTTTGGAGCAGAACAACCAAGAAAATATTCAATCTCTTGTGTTTTTGTTAGTGGTTTTTCGTTATTTCTGCTAGTCACCAACTTGTCACTAAACCCTTTTATTATTTTAACCAATTATTTGAGATCTTCCACTTTTGATTCAGCGAGCCGAACACAATTGTAGATCTCATTCCATGCTTCACCCAAGAGTCTTTTCTTTTCATCCATCCTTACACATTCTTCTAGGAGATTTCCCTCCATGTCAAAGATTGGCTTCTTCATTGCTTCCTTTGTCCATCGATACAGTATGTAACATGATGGAAACTTTTCCAAACCTTTTGCTTTAAAAAGCCAAAGGCAATGTCAACAAAGCATTCCAAATCTTCCAAACAGCTTGCGCGAGCAGCCTATCTGGTTATTTGTGTTGCTATATACCACTTCAAATTTCTTTTTTCTCCGTGAATCTGTTAAAATGTAGACCTCTTCCTTCCTCATATCAGATAACACACAATCAAAGCAAGCCGCATAAATCTCATCTTGGAATATATTGAAGAAGGAATGTGTATATACATTCGATGCATGCTGTTCAATTGGGAGAGGAGTTCTGAGTGGCACAGATGAGTTCTTTGATTCACTGTTGAGCATGGATTGTTTATGTCGTTGTGCATCCATTGCACTCTCATCGCGCATCAAGAAGTCTAGCAGAGTAATGTGAGGGTTAGTGAAAAAACTAAAAAAGTGATTCTCACTCTCAGAAAGAGAAGTGGTTCTCATCAGTCCTCCCATATACAAATCTCTAAAGTATGTCGGAACCCACATATCTCTCATATCGAACTGGTCGTCGAACCACTTATGTCCCCTCAAGCCATAAAGATCCAAGATTGTATCCCACTCTTCTTCAAACTCGTGAGGTTCACTTTCCCTGTTATACACATATCAGCTAATGTCTGTCATGAACTGTGAGTTTTGACGCAACTCATTTCCCACTCTTTCAGACATTTTCTTCATGATATACCATACACAAAATCGATGTTTGGATTTATCAAAGATGCACTTGATCGTAATTTTCATGGCTGGGTCCTGATCAGTTACTATGCAAGTTGGCTGGCAGTTGCCCATGGCACGCAAGAATGATCGAAACAGCCATTCGTACGAATCAACATCTTCTTTTGAGGTAAGACTAACCCCAAAGTTTCCCACCTTTTATGGTGGTCCACTCCAGTAAATGGAGTGAAAATTAGGTTGTACTTGTTTGTCTTGTAAGTCGCGTCAAAAGACAAAGCATCACTAAACAATCCATAATTTTTTCTTCCTATTGCATATGCCCAGAAAATACTAGTGAGTGTGGCACAGTCATCAACCTCAAAGTCAAAGAAAAAGGGGGAAGATATCTCCCTCTTTCTCATGAGATTTTCTACTAACATCTGTGCATCAGCATCCTTGATAAATGCTCTTAAATCCCTATAGAAATTCTTGAAATCATCAAGTGTAGCTCCTACATTCATGTAGCTACCAACTTGTTCTTTCCACATTCTAAATGACTTTGTTGGACCTTGATTCACCTTCACATTTCCAAAGATAAACCTCTTTTGTCCAATATTCATGTTTCGATTAAGCCTGAAAAACTGCTTCGAAACTGGGGTGGCAAGAGAGTGTTTGTGTTCTTCAATGAATTTATAGACCTCATATCTTCCATTACTAGATTTCTTGAACCCTATCATCGCCAAACAACCCACACGAGTTATTTTCCTAACCTGAATTTGACTATCAACTCCACTAGTGGTGGCTTGGTTACCACTAACATTTGATATTTCTTTATGTCTCCTGTAACACTCCCGGTTACACAACATTTGTTTGTAAAGAATACTACCATCATCCTTCCTCTTTTTCTCACCCCCACCCTTAACATCAAAACCACATTCTTTGGCATACCTTTCATAGAACTCTTTAGCACTCTCTAGTGTCTCAAACTCCATACCAACAGTAGGCTTCAAATGAACCGGGCAATTGACACTCCAATTCTTCCGGGTCATGCAATTTGTTGGAGTAGCAAAAGGAAGAAATTGTGTTGACAACTTAGGTGTAGAGAACATAAGTTGTGTTATTGAAAGGCGTGGACTCCTTATATCAAGTTCACCGCCCATAGATTCACTTGTGTTGTGGTCTTCTACAACAAAATCTGTGATAGGGGAAAAGATATCACTTGTTAGTACACTAGAAAGATTCTATGAGTAATGAATAAGCATGTCATGAGTGATAAATATGCATGCATATTAATGCAACTTATAGGTGATATATATGAATGATTAGTTTGTTGAATATGCATGTATTATCTGATGAATATTCTTTTCAAGAGTGATAAATATGCAAGTATAATGTGCTGAATTCTCAACTTATAAGTGATGAATATGGATGTTCTGCATGATGAATTCCCAACCTATAAGTGATGAATATGCAAGTCTAACGTTCTGCATGATGAATTTAGTGCATTATATGTAAAAATGTATATTCATCATTTTAATGTAAATTGAAAATATTTATCACTAGTTGTTACTTTGATTTTTAAATAAACATAAAGTAGAATTAGACATATCGGCTTCATACATGATAGTGAATTTTGAAGCAATTAGAAACCTTAGCCTTGCCTTCACATTCAATTCTGAGAAGGGAAAAAAAAGAATGCTTTTGTTAACAAGTATTTATTGCAAAATCAAATCAAATCAAATTTAAAGCACAAACCAACCAAAGTTCATTAGAATAAAAACACTTGAAGACATAAAAATGGTACAAACATCAACTGGTTGAATTTTGAATCTAACTGCTTTGCTAATTGAATGAAATTAAAAAAAAATGCCGATCATGATCATCAAACTTCATGCTCGAAATATCAACAAAATCATCAACACCATAATAAAGTTGGAGTTTGATCAAGATTTTGAGACATTTTGGAGTTTGATCGAGATTGAAATGTAGAGAAGTGAGGAGTGATTGAAATAATCAAGTTGTAAGGAGTAAGTGAGGCAATGAAGTTGTGACGAAATGTTGAGCCTCATTGTATAATATTGTGGACCCCCTTCTAACGGCTAGTTTAATCTTTTACTATTTCTTTTCCTTTTTCTAATCTATGCTTTTGTAACGGCTATTTATTTTTCCACTAGTGTAAAATTTTATCGACTTTAACTTTAACTCTTTTGAATATAACATCAATTTGCAAATAATGGCTACTTCTTGAACTTGAGTATAATTTGAATTCCGAATCAATTTAATAATAAAAACAAAAGTTACATAAATTGAGACTAAATAAAACTAGAAAATTACATAAACTAAAATATTACACAAAACTTGAATATAAATAACACTAGATAATTCATGAACTTGAATCTTATTAAAACTAGAAAAATACATAAACTTAAATCTAATTAAAACTAGAAATTACATAAACTAAAAACTAATAAAACTTAACCACAATGTGAACTAAAATCACAAATTGCATTAAAATTCATGTTTAGTATGATTGATGCGCACATTTTATTGTGCATCTCAAGTTGTTGCTCGTTCATACTGCTTGTATCCTTCATAACCAGTTAGTAGTCCCTCAATCTACGAAGTGCGGTAAGTTCTTCATTTTTGATTGGGAAAGACTTTGCAACTTACTCTACTTTTCTGGATTTAACTCAGAGGGTTCTTGTTGTTTCTTTTTACGTTCCGCACTTTTCTTTGTCGCTTCTGACCAATTGGGCGAATTTCTTGTAGTTCATCATCATCATCATCATTAATCATCTCAACATTCGATGAAAAAGTGTATGCTTCAGATTCGTTGATCATGGCCTTTTTGGAGCTACCTTGACTTTTTCATTTTGGATCGTCCTTCACTATTTCCCATCTGTGTTCATACTGGAATTCCTTTTTTCATGTATATTCATCCATTTATATTCATCCATTTATCTCGTGCCGACCCCATAACTTGATTATCAGACCATCCGATGTGATACTCAAAAGCAGTTTGATTATAAATATTACAAATTTCAGTTACAAGTTTATTTACCGTGAAATAATGCGACTTCGCCGCTATCCATGATCGTTCAACCCATTCGGGTTTGCGATACTCATTGTAGTATGCTACGATGCGTTTCCAAAAACCATCTGATTTTGAGCGTTTCCCATGATAGAATCACCACTGATTGTGAGCCACGAAGTGAATGACAATCGGTCCTCACCTTTACTCCATGTTGTTCGTTTTTGCACCCCACTTCTACCACAACGTGCTACTTCATTGATATAAATAGACTCTAACCCTTGTGTGCCATGAGTTGGAGCTTGAGATTGGCCTGAAGACGGTGCTCTAGGATCATGGTATGGGAATCGAGTCATGACTTTTTGACCCATATTGTAATAATTGGGGGTGAAAACTTGAGGGGTTTGAAAATTTTGTGTTTGAGGATTTTGGTAATTTTGTGGTTAAGTATTTTGGAAATTTTATGAGTTAGGATTCTAGCAATTTTGTGGGTAAGGATTTTGGATATTTTGCAAATTTGGGGGATTTTGGGAATTTTGTGAATTTCCAAAATTTTCAAAATTAAGAAAATTCACATACCCATTTCCAAAAGGATTTTGGCTCATTTTGAGAAAAACAACAAATAACTTGAACTAGGATATTGAAAGAGATAATAAATTAGAGAGAAGATAGAAAGATGGTGTGAAATTTTCTAAATTTTTTTTTTTCTGGTAACAAAGGAGATTTTATTACCAAATATGAACAAAGTAAATATTTCACTTACAAAGACCTAAGGGAGAAAAAACTAGTTTGAGGCACCTTTTAGGAAGGGTACTCAAATCTAGCGTTTCAAGCCTCAGGTCTGATAATGTTCAAGCTTGTAAACAAATCTATGTCTACTTTCTTAATCTTCTTGGGGGTAAGTTTTGAAAACTTCATCTTCAGCATTGCTTTAGCACTCTCGATCATCTGTTGAACATTAGGTTGCTGGTTTTTAAAGATGCAAGCATTTCTAGCTTGCCAAATAGAATATACTGCAGCTGCAATAGTAGCCCATAACACCAGTTTCCTCTGCTTTGACGCTTTATAATTTGTTGCTTTCCTGATCCAATTGCCTTGTAGAATGGCATCATGGATCTGAATCCAAGTCAGCAGAGCCAAGCCAACATCAGCAGCAAACTTACAATTGAAGAATATATGATCAATGGTTTCATCATGACCCTGACACAAAACACACATGGTAATAGTGTTGATTCCCATTTTACAGAGTCTATCTCTTGTCAAGAGCCTTTTATGAGCGACAAGCCATAAAAATACACTGTGTCTTGGGATACAGTACCTACCCCAGACCATGACATTTGCTCTAAATTTGTGTGCTCACCCACCATCATCATATACCCCTTCTGGATTGTATATTTCCCATGTATATCCAGTGGCCAAGTGGAATGGTTGCCTAGGCCACCACCGGGCCCTCTGAGCTTGAGAATCCTCTTCTAGTACCAACTGCAATAAGTTGGGATTGAGCAGGCATATACATCTCTTCCTTTTAGGTAAATCTCATTGATCCACTTGACCCACAAAGAGTCTTGTTTCATACTCAGCGCCCATAAGTGTTTGGCAATAGCAGCTTTGTTCCAAATACAACAATTGTTTATGTTAAGCCCTCCATATTTCTTAGGGAGACATACTTTCTCCCAAGCCAATAATGGGATTTTGCACTTAGTAGCTAATTGCCCCCACAGGAAATTCTTGCAAAGTTGTTGGATTTGCTTAACTATAGCCTGAGGAAGTATGAATATAGATGCCCAATAAACATGCATAGAGTACAGGATAGAGTTGACTAGTTGTGCCCTACCAGCCAATGACAAATGCCTTGAGGACCAACATCTAATCCTCTTGGTTATCTTCTCAGTTAAGAATTGGCAGTCCATCTTCGACCACTTTGTTGGGGAGAGGGGCATCCCCAAATATCTCATAGGAAAATTACCTTCTTTGAAACCTGTGAGGTTGTTAATCTGCTTTTTAACTTCAGCAGAGACACCACTGATATAGGCATCAGATTTGTGAGGATTTGCACATAAACCAGTAACATCAGAGAAATGATTGAAACCATCCATAAGCTTCTTCACAGAGGTAGTATTACCCTTACAGAATAAGATCAAATCATCAGCAAAACTCAAGTTGATCAGTTGTAGTCTCTTGCACATAGGATGGTATCTAAATGAAGACTAGGAGCAATGAACTCTCATTGATCTAGATAGGTACTCCATAATAACCACAAATAAGAGGGGTGACATGGGATCACCTTGGCTAATGCCCTTAGCACCATTAAAAGCACCATGAAGCCTCCCATTAATATTGAGGGTGAATCTTGTAGTAGCCACACAAGTCATGGCCCGGGATATGAAAAGAGGGGGAAATTTCATACCTCTCATGATCTCTTCAAGTGCATACCAATCTATGGTATATGCCTTCTTCAAGTCATGAATATTTATAGAACAAAGTATAAATAATAATTTTGTTAATAATTTTAACGGTAGTATATTTAATTTTTAGGGAAAATTTCAGTCCGGTGACCTGGGGTATAGCGATATTACAGTTAGGTAACTCAAGGTTTATATACTATCTATTAGGTGACCTTCTTTTTAAACTATTTTCACTAAGGTGACCTCCGGTTCAATTCCAGTCATCGGAAGCTGATGTGTACAAAGCTTTTTAGATGTAAGGCATGTAGCTGTAATCTTTATGATAATTTTACCCTTGCTAATTTAACAACCTTTTTAAAAGGATTTGAGAGAGGGGAAAATGACAAAATTAATTTACACTCCTCCTCATTTTTTGAGCTTAATATTTTTTTGAACTGAAAATAATATTGATTTTTTGACCTTTTGTTTTTTCAGTTACTTTTTCTATTTCTTTTTGTTTTTCTTTTAAATTTCTGTCGTGCATAACTTGTGCCAAGTGGATAAAAATAAGTAGGGATATAAAAGACTTTTCACATCTCCGACCACCGGAAAATTGGTTTACATTCAAGTTTAAAAGCAGGTCACCTAATAGATATTATATAAACCTCAAGTCACCTAACTATAATATCCCTATACCCAAGGTTACCGGTCTGAAATTTTCCTAATTTTTACAGCTTTAATCATGTATGTTTTGATTTTTATTTGACCGTTGCAATATAGCTTCAGCTTTTCAATTTATTATTTATTTTTTTTTAAATGAGAGAAATTTGTTTTGAATAATCCAAACTACATACGAGTTGCATAAATTAATCCGAACTTCACTATTTGTATTAAATAATTTGAACTATCACTTTGATTACAGTGCGTGTACTAGCATTGACGATATTAAGTTATTTGTTTTGATAATTCTCAAGTTAAACTCCAAATAAAGGGATAATAAATTGAACCAATGCTGCCACTTTCATCCATCATGAAAAATTTGATATGAGAATGCTAACATCGTGAATACTGGCGCATGCGTTGCAACCACAGTGATAGTTCAAATTATCACGCGCAAATAATGGAGTTCAAATTATTTTCTGCAACTCAAATATAGTTTCGATTATTCAAATTAAATTTTCCAAAAAATAAAACAGCTCCAAAATGAATGGAGCATATTCTGTGACACGTGGCGAGAGCCCGTTGGCTCTTGACTGCAGCTGCTGACCAAAAGCTGCTGCCAGCTTTCATCACCTACCCCCCAGACGCTTGGCTTGCATGTGCGCGCCTCCCTCCTACCCAGGTGTGTTTCACGCGGAAACTAGTCTACCTTGCCTCCCCCATTTCTTTTCCTTTATTTTATTTTATTTTTTTGTTTGTTTTTTTCCACAATCATGTTTTGAGGTTTCACACCCCAAACCTTCAAACCTCTTTCAACCTCTGCTCCTGTTGAAGGTTTGAAGGGGGAGCAAACTCTCAAACCTCTCCCTTGATGCTTTGATAGGGATGCCCTAAAGACACTTATCCTTAACAAGCAAAGAGGTTGTTCAGGAATTGCCATTTTCCTCACAATGGGTTATCAACTTCTATTACTTTCTAATTAACCTAGCAAATACTTAACAATTGTTACAAAACCACATGATACCAATCCCTTCATCTACTAAAGTACCCTTCAATGATATAGTTCAAAGCCGGATCAGCAGTTTGAGCACATTCCCTGCATCACATTTTATTTCATATCACAATTGTTAAAACAAGAATTCCAGCATAAACTTATTGTTCACCAATTGTATTACTTGTAAGCGCTTTCGAAACCAGAGCCATTCATCTTTCCTCTACAAATTGAAACACCAACAAAGGTTTGAATTCCATTCCTAAGCTAAACAGAGTCACCACAAAACATTGCCTTTCGTGGATGATCCCAACCAAACTGCCCTTTACATCATTTCACAATGTATTAATGTGTTGGTTCGGCAGACATAATTTTAACGGAAAAGTTATGAATTAGTCAACTTTTAACATTGTTAGGTTTTGGAGCACAAATTAAATAATAGAAATTGGAGAGACCAAGTTATTTGAAAAGGGGTACGTCAAGTGGCAATGTCGCTTGACTCATGAGCCTTGCGGTCAAGTACTAAGGAGAAAATGCTAGGAAGCACTATTGGTGTGCTGGCAGCATTGTTCCATGTGCTGGGCAGCCTTGTATTTGGTATTGTTCGTTACCGCCAAGGGACGAGTGGTCAAGCATGCGGGAATTGTTTGCAACTTGAGTTCTTGGTGGAATATTTCTATTATTTGGGTCATATTATTATTTTAGCAAATACTTTAGCATGTTTCCTAATATTGTTAGACTACTTTTTAAGGTTGTTTAGGAAGGTAGGAAATCTATGTAATTAGGAATGTTGCTTGGAAAAAGAGTTAGCTAAAAGGTAGTTTCCTAATTCTAGTGGGACTTAGATTAGGAAGGTGGTGCTCCATGGAGACTCTATAAATATAGAGTTCTCGGTTGTAATTAAGATTG
>BSSO01003000.1:0-17633 GCA_030267885.1 Mesembryanthemum crystallinum
CTATCTTAAAAGGTAGTTGTTCGCAAAAAAAAAAAAACAATAAAATTAAAAGGTAGTTATTCACAAAATGGACATGATGAAAGGTAGTGTTTTGCAAAAAATCCCCCTAAAAATAGTCGTTTTGGTCGTTTGTTTAACATTTTAGGCTTATTTTAGTTATATTTAATCTTTTAAGGCCGAAATCGATTATTTCTGAATTTTATTATTAAAGGAGCTTAATTACAATTGTTTTATTTTTGTAGGGCTTGTGAGCTAGTGAATGTAAAGCCTAAATCAATTAAGGCCCAAGTACAATTTGTGGAGCAACTAAAGTACACATGCATGTGATTATTATAGCTGTAACACCCCAGCCTCCTACACAGGCTGGAGGTGCTACCAAGATCCGCTTTCCTAGTTGATGACTGACCTTACAGATCACCACAAGTCCTTCCAGCATGCTTCGCATGCTCCTGAGGAACTTCCCATGAGGTCACCCATCCCAATACTACTGCCAGCCAAGCATGCTTAACTGTGGAGTTTCTTGGGTTGAGCTTCCTGGAAAAAAGATGCACCTTGGTGATATGAGTAGTACCATCAAACCATTTAAGCTATCATCAACCATCAAATCCTTGGGGTATTACAATAGCAGTTCAAAGAAGATCCTCTCCACACTTCAATTTTAGAAAGTGAAAAATATGCCCAGCTCATATGGACAAAATTCCAGCCCCAATTTTGCGGTAAAGGGGATCAAAACCAGTGCAAATATTCTCTCAAAAAAATCTCCCACATAAAATATGAAGAGAAGCAGCTCTGACAGAGCAAGGAATGATGATTTTAGTCAGAAGATATGGCCTTGCAGAGCAGGAAATTTCAGAAATTGGCCAAGATCCTATAATATTTAGCTTCCCTTTTGGTTGCATTACAGCTACACGATCTCAGGCTGATTATGTCAAGTTCTGACTAGTAGTTTCTAATTCATACAGGAGATAATTTTTGGGATATACCTTGCTGAAACTGCAGCCAGAAACCATGCCATTTACCCCTTTAAAAAGGAACAAGCATTCTGAATTAAGGCAGCAAGCAAACGTGAGTTTTGAGAGAAAAGAAATAATTTATCCAACTTGAGGCAATTGAGCAAAGGGTCTAGTTCAAGGGATGTGCGAGAGGAAAGAGAGCTACAAGCCATTGGAATCAAGCTGGTTCGTGACCTTTGGAGGTGGATTTTAGAGCTCAAAGCATCGGGTCAAAGCGGTGTTCGAGTTTGTAAATCCGGGCCATCAATTGAATGAGTCTCTCTCACTCTTAGACTCCTTTGTATCTAGTTTTCTAAGTTTAATTCGCTGTCAGGTTTTGAATTTTCAGTTTAGATATTTTGTTTTGGATGATGTGAGACAATTCGTTTGGTTCAAGAATTAATTTTCAAGTTAGTTTTAGTATTCATGCTTCGCTTGTGTCAATTGAGTTTATGATTCATGCTTTTATATGGTATGGAGATGTCCCTCTATGTTTGAATATGAGTCTACTGCTATCATTCTTTTTTAGTCCGTAATTGTTATTGAGTCGATGAATTAGTAGCAACTAGTTAATAGGTTAGCCGGTCAAATGGTTGGGTCTTAATTAGGGCGTGCTGTGTTCCGGAAAAATTATGTTCTTTCTATCTTGGATAAATTTTTCTGGGGTTAATGATGTCTTCTTGGTGATTAATTTGTTTGTGAGTTTTTAATCGGGTTGGTTCGATTCAAAACTAGTAAAAGAAGATAGAGAGAAGCTAGATGGATAGTGAATAAGCAAGTTTGATGAGGAACTAGGCTGTAAAACGATGGTTAGAAATTACAGGTTCAAATTTGCGAACTGCAAGCAGCTACTGTCTAGGAGCTTCATTTTTGGGTTTCTATTTCAATTTAATGGATATTGTTATATATGGAGTGTGCAATCAATTGGGTATTGTTTGGTTATGTGAAAGGAGCGTGGGTTTTCTGTCAAAGATCATGTTCTAGCAGCTACTTACCTGATGTTGAAGTCTGAAATTCAGAATTACAGGAGCTGAGTAATTTAATGAGCTGTGCTTGAGTTTTGTCACTAATTTACTTGTTTTTGAGCTGGTATTTGAGTTTAAAATTCTGACCTTGAAGTTCCTAATTGATGCAAGAGCAAGAGAGTAGGTGATTGAGTGATTTTGATCGTGTTTTCATTGTTGAACACTTGTGATAATTGCATGAATGTTCAGAGAGCCTAATCTGACATTTTTTTTTTTTTTTGGTAATAAGAGAAGTTATATTATTACCAAATCAACCAACTAGAGCAAGTCTCATACAAAGCAAGTAGGGAGGCAAGTGTTAGTTGAGGCACCTTCTAGGAAGGGTACTCAGCATAGCATCACCAAGCCTACATGCCATTGATAACAGTTTTAACAAAGTTCCTAGCGTCCACTTTAAAGCTATTAAAATTTAGGCAACTAACATAGAACTTAATAGAATGTTGTATCTGCAAGACTATAGATTCCACTGAGAGTTGGATGTTCCTAAATATCTTATAGTTCCTGGCCGTCCAAATATGATATGCAACCGCAGCTATTACTCCTCCGAGGAGGGCAAGAAAATCTCTGCTGGGACCTTTCCTCTATAACCATTTCATCCAGTTGTTAAAGGCGAGAGGGCATTGATGGATCTGAATCCATGTTAGAGTATTCTGCAGAACCTGAGCAGAGTATGGGCATGAAAAGAAGAGGTGAGCAGTATTCTCCTCAGCAGCAGAACATAAAGGACATTGAGTGTCCATGGTGATATTCATCTTTGACAGCCTCTCTCTTGTGAGGATCCTATCTTGAGTGAGTAACCACAGGAAGTATTTATGTCTGGGAACAGTGTAGTTTTCCCCAACAAGTCTTCTCCATTTGAATTTCTCCATCTCACTGGTGGTTATGTGATAGCCAAGTCTAACTGTATACTCACCTCTCTTATTGACTGGCCATTTAGGTGAATGAAGCACCCCTGCACCAGGTCCCCTCATTTTGGTGATCTTTCTCCAGTACCAACTAAAGTTCAATGAAGGTTGGTAGGAGTATATGTCCTGCCCTTTTAAATAAACCCCATTCACCCATAAGCAGTCCTTCTTTTGAGCAATACACCATAAATGCTTAGCCACTGCTGCCTTGTTCCACCATTTGCAGTTCTTGAACCCAAGTTCTCCATAGCTTTTGGGGAGGCATACCTTATCCCACGCTATTAGTGGTATTTTTGCTGATGTGGCATTCTGACTCCACAAGAAATTCCTGCACTTCTCTTCAATTCTGTTGATAACACTTTGAGGCAGAATAAAAATACCAGCCCAATGCACATGTAAAGTGTATAAAACTGAGTTGATGAGTTGTGCTCTGCTTGCTAGTGATAGGTGTCTAGAAGACCAACACCTAATTCTGCTAGTGATCTTGTCTACCAAGAAATTGCAATCTATCTTAGACCATTTGGTTGGGGATAATGGCATCCCCAAATACCTCATAGGGAAGGAGCCCTCTGCAAATCCAGTGATATCTAGCAACTTGTTTTTCACTGCAGTAGAAACCCCACCAGTGTACAGCTGGGATTTTTGCAAGTTGGCTTGTAGCCCAGTGGCAGCTGAGAAATGGCTACTAACTGTGGTGACGGAGGATTCATTGCCCTTGCAGAAGAGCATCAGATCATCTGCAAAGCAAAGGCTGGTGATCTTAAGCTCTTTGCAAAGTGGATGATATCTAAATGCTTGATCTTGGCAGTAGACCTTCAAAGCTCGAGTCAGATATTCCATCACCAACACAAAAATGAGGGGTGACATAGGGTCTCCCTGCCTAAGACCTTTAGCTCCTTTGAATTTCCCATGCAACCTCCCATTAATATTCAATGTGTAGCTAGTTGAAGTCAAGCACACCATAATCCACTTGACAAACTTTGGAGGAAGACCCAGCTGATGTAGGAGCTCTTGAACAAAATGCCAATCTACTGTGTCATAGGCCTTCCTAAGGTCTATTTTCATTAGACACCTAGGAGAAATGTTTTGCCTATTGTATAATCTTAGGAGGTCTTGAGAGATCATCATGTTATATCCTATATATCTCCCTTGCACAAAGCTCCTTGATTTTCTTGCACAATGTCAGGTAAGACTTGATTTAATCTGCTGCAGATGAGCTTGGATTTACATTTATAGATTGTATTACAGCATGCTATTGGTCTATAATCACTAGCTTTGAGAGGGTTATCAATCTTAGGAACAAGGGTTATCACTGTAGAATTTAGTCGAGTTAGAAGATTACCAGTGTTGAAGAAGTTGAGAATAGCATCAGTTACTTCCTTGCCAACTATGTCCCATGGTGCTTTAAAAAAGCCACTGCCATAGCCATCAGGGCCAGGGCATTTGATGGTAGGGATGGCAAACAGAGCAGCTTTTACCTCAGAGGGAGAAAATGGCTCGATAAGCTCCAATTTTTGTGCTGTAGTGAGTATGGCGCCTGCTTGCACAATATCTGGTCTGATAGCTGAGGTAGCGGTGATTTTTGACCCCATCATGCCTTTATAGAACTTGCAAAATTGCTCTATCACCTCTTCATATTGAGTGATCATATCACCTTGCTCATTACTGATAGAGGTTATTCTATTTTTGTGCCTTCTCTGCTTCATTATTGAATGGAAATATTTTGTGTTTGCATCTCCAAGTTTCACCCATTCAACTTTACTTTTTTGCTTGTAAAAAATTTCAAGAGCATGTGATAATCTTCTATATACTTTGCAAGCTTCTTTCTCCAAAGGATAAAGATAAGATTCAGAGGGCTTGTTGTGAATTTGTTGCTGCAAATCAAGTAGATGTTGCTTTGCCATTTCTGCCTTGCCATGTATATCACTAAATTGTTGCTTGTTGAGGAGTCTTAAAGGTTTCTGCAGCAATTGAAGCTTTCTGATGACACTGAACATTGGGACTCCCTTGATGTGTTGTTGCCAAACATTTTCCACAGTGTCACAAAAATTATCAGCTTGTGACCACATATCAAAGTACTTGAAAGGGATTTTACCCTTTTCAGGGAATTTAAAGAATTGTACCATGAGGGGAGTGTGATTAGAAAGAAGTTCAGGGAATGCTATTGTAACTGCTTCTTCAAACTTGTCCAGCCAGGATTCATTAATGAAGCACCAGTCCAGTTTTGAGAAGACTCTATGCCCTTCCTCATGCTTATTCGACCAGGTGTATTTATCTCCCAGTTTCCTCATTTCAGCAAGAAGACATGCATCAATACAAAACTAAAATTCATGAGTTTCAGCATATGTTACTGGAGCACCACCAATTCTATCTTCCCCCTGAAGAATACTATTAAAATCCCCCATCACCAGCCAAGGCAGGTTCATGTTGTTACTGATTTGCAGAAGACACTCCCAGAGGCTTTTCCTCTCAACAATGGTATTATATCCATACACAAAAGTGACTGCAAGTTCGTTTTGTGTTGCAGCATGCCAAACCTTACAATGTACACCTTGAGCATTAGCCAGCTCAATATCAACCTTGAATGAAGCAGGACACCAACAAACCATGATTCTACCCCTTTGATCATAATTGAGGTTGGAATAGCTACCCCATCCAAGGAATATGTTGTTCACATTTCTAGAAAAATTACTCATCCTAAGTTTATTTTCCACCAGACCAACAAGGCCTATTTTATTTCTCAAGCAAAGGGATTTGACTTCCCTTTGCTTTTGGGGACCATTAAGTCCCCTCATATTCCACATGAGAATGTTATCCATATCCATGACCCTCAATGGTCAATGGATGATTTTGTTCACCAGGTTGGGCAATTTCATCTTGTAACACAGATGTCATCTCTTCAATCACATTATCTTCAATTAAAGCATGGAAAGGATTCATAACAGCAGTACAAGATATAGGAGCAGGGGTTGACCTGATAGGTCTTGCAGGTTGTGACCAAGAGCCCAAAAGGATGATTTTGTGGTTGTTGTTGACTCTGAACAGTCTGAGCAGTAGTCACTTGTTGAGGTGGAGCAGTGACCTGTTCAGTAATAGGTTGTATAGGTTGCCATTCCTTAGGAGTTTTCTTCCTACAATCTTCTTCTTAGTGCCCATACTCCTTGCAGTAACACATTTCAGAGGCCTCCACTCAAACTAAACTTCTTGCTCCATCATAGCTCCATGCTCATTCTCAAAGAAAATGGCCTTTGGAAGGGTAGCAGCTAGTTCAATATCTATTAACAGTCTGGCATATTTAATGCTAGATTTCTCCTGTGTTGCTTTATCAATCATAATGGGAGTCCCCAATAGACTGCCCAGCTTACTCAAAGCTCTTGCTCCCCAATATCTGAGGTCAAAACCAGGTACCCTAACCTATACTGGCACTGAATTCAGCTCAGAGGCAGATTGTATATCAGGAGACCATGGTCTGACTATAACAGGTTTATTATCGAAATGAAATATTTCAGATTGCATCACCTCATTCTTCCCATCCATTGAAGTGAGTCTCACAACAATCATACCATTTTTCATTCTCACAATTTTATCAATCCCAAATTTCCCCCAAATCCTTCTAATGTATCCACTGAAGACAGTCAATGGAGGCCGGGCTCCACACATAACAAACAATAGCCAAATCCCAGTACTCAAGCTCAGAGTGAACATCATCAAAAGAAATTTTACCCATTTTAGTACCATCATGAATTTCAGGATCCACATAGTCTAGCTTACAACCCGCATTCCTCAATCTACTAATATCAAAAAATTCCCATGGATTAACTTGACAAGACTGACCTGCTTTTCGTAGAGATTGTTAAGTTCTCTCCTCTCTTGAGTTTCAACTTCATCAGCCCATGATTTGGGGGAATATTGAGCAGTACCCCCCGGAGCGGTATTCAGTTGTGGAGCATTCCCATCTTGTGTGTTGTTGCTAGATGCACTTCCGCCATTCAATTGTCGAGCTAGACTCAGTTGATTTCGTCCCCCGGACTGTGAAATATTGTTGTGTAGTGTCTTCCCTCAATTTGGTAGATCAGCTTACTATTGTACGTTGCCTGTTCAGATCTGGTTGGAGGTGTTTTTGAGCATTTCTCAACATGACAACTAGCTGGAAACTCTTAAAAACACTACAACACAAGTGGTTATTGAAAGTATAGTTGCTTAGGGTGCATTTCCAAGCACTTTAGATGAGTTATTTTGCAACTTGTTTGCTGATTTGATATTCTGATTTTTATTGCTAATTTTTCCATTGATTCCACTAGTTTGTAGCTGTTTCTTGCTAGTTTATAAAGACTAGGACATATAAGAAATGGCTTGAATAAAGATGGAAATGATAAAGGACAGTTAGAACTAATTTCAAGACCATTTGAGTTCCAAAATTCAGAAGTTTGTGCTTGTTAGAATATGATAAACACAACTCTCTTCGTAGGATCGATTCTTATTTATCCTATACTATGCTATTAATATTATCTTGTGACGGAAAATGAGCGACGTGGGACTTCGAGTTGGGACGCAAAGATCTGAATTTCCTCTCACCCTTCTAACTCTCTTCCTCATCTCTGACTTTATTTCTTTCGCGTTCACTATCAGCACTAACTTCTTCCAATTAATTATTTTGTTTTTGTTATTTGAAAATTGTTATGCATTTGATTGTTTCTTTTAATTATCATACATATAAAACTCAAATATTTATTGAGAATTTATTTTTGAAACTATTAAAAATTAAATTATTTAATCATTTATATGATCCGATTTTTGACTCCGGTCCAACCGGTCGAACCAGTTGAACCATCGAACCAGTGGGGCGACTGGTTCGATGTCCGATCCGGTTTTCAAAACATTGCTTATAAAATGGACTTTTCAGAAAAAACCCCCTCAAAACAAAAAAAAAAATAAAATAAGGGGGACCCCCTTATAAAAAATAAAAGGCCATGACGAACACACATTAAGTCATTTTTTGGCCATTTAAATGAAGTTTCGACCATATGCCCTCATCCTTTAAGCACATATCTTATATTTTAAGCAAATGTATGCTTAAAGGTTAAGGGTAAAATGGTCAGAATCTCATTTAAACTGATCAGAAAATGACTTAAGGTGTGATTGTCATGACCTTTTATTTTTAGCCAAATGATATTTTTCATATGAGAAGACAATTTAGGTGTCTAGTGTGTTGATTTGGCATAGTCAAGTTAGTGATGTGTCAAGGTGGTAGTCCACCAAGCTAAGTGGGAAAGAAAAGTTCACATGACACTTTGTTTGAGGATTCAAAATTGAAAAGCAATTGTAATTTATTATTTTCTGAAACCCTCAAAGATTTTTCTTTGCTTTGTCTTCTTCGCCGGTGTCTTAAGCTCATGGACCAGCAGTTCGATTAATTTAGGGGCTAGAAGTCCAAAATATATAGTTTTCATTATCGAGTGATATCATTGTTAGTTTGCATTATTGAGTCATATCATTGTTTGCATATAGGTAATAGGCCATCTATCATACATGTTACACTATTTGTTTTCTCCATTTTATTTAGCACTGATTTATTCATCAAAGCCATATCTCATTCTGCGTGCACACATAACTTAACCATAGAGGCTATTACCATGAGTGGAAAACATATAATAGGGGAAATTTACTCGTATATTATGTCAGGACAAGAAAAACTTTTATTAAAGTCCCTGAAGGAAACTAGATATAGTCCCTGTAGGACTCTAAATATAGTCATTGAAGGACTCCAAGGTTTTGTTGAAATATATAATGGCACACACCCAAATTATTGAATAAGCAAAAAGTTATACATAAGAAATAAGTGAGACAAAATATATGCAGAATAATGCTCACTNTACAAGTTTTGACTAAATTGATATTGTCTCAACCTAAAGTTTGAGCATGTAAGAGTTGTGAGATTTGTTTATCAGTTAACTCATAAAGATCTCATAGATTCAAACTAAATGAAAGATCACAAATGATTACCAATTATTGAAAATAGAGATTGAATATTTATGGTCCTGAAGTACCATATACATGAAATAAGCAATTACATTATTATGAGCGCACTTTGAACTCATACGTTTTAAAGGATGACGTACTCCCTCCTTCATCCCAAAAGTACCATACATACACATTATGTGATTATTATTTATTTTATACAGTCCGTTGAATAAGGACGTGATAATGGCATATAAGCTTGACTTGGCTATTTTTATTTTGAAAAGAGATGAGTGTCAATTGATTATATACTTTGACTTGGAAACTTTCATCCATTACGACCTCCAAAAGAAGGCTTGTACACAACAATTTGAAAGTGTAAAAGTCTCTCACTCATTTTGTATATTGCTAAGAGTTTGTGAAATTGGGAACACAATCTGAATTTAAAAGAGGTTAATATGGATTATACCTTTTTGTCCTTTGTTTGGGTTTTTTGCCACTGGGTTTTTCCCAACAAAGGTTTTTGGTGACGTGGTAGTGGTTGTACTCTTTTTCACTCGACTAAGTCTTTGTCCCAGTGGATTTTTCCTAACGAGGTTTTTAATGAGGCACCACAATAAGCGCATGTACGAATTTTATTGGATTTGATGATAGTCTCCATTTGTCAAGCTTGTCAATTGCTGGGACGACATTAAAACAAGTGAGAAGTTATTATATGCTCATTATATCAGGGGGAGTACGTATGAATCTCGCTAAGTTTTCTTCTACCATGCAGGAATTCCATAGATTTATGATTTATATACAAGAAAATAGGGCCAGTGGTCTTATATCATATGTAGGATATGGTGCATAACTCACTCTATTATTCAAGGAAGGATAACATCAAATAAGAAAGATCGAAACGCATATTCGCTCAAGTGGAAATCTTGAAGACTCATTTATTACCAAGTGTTCCTTACCAAGAAATTGGTCCACAAGCATTGACTCAAACATCTCAACTGATATCATCTTCAGGGGGAGCATAATACGCGCTGCACTCTTTTTTCCTTAGCCACGGTTTTTCCCCACTGGGTTTTCCTGGCAAGGTTTTTAATGAGGTGGCATCTGAAGCGTATAAAAGAATAATGTACTCTTTTTCCTTCACTAGGTTTTTATCCCATCGGGTTTTTCCTAGTAAGGTTTTAACGAGTCATATTCTTTAGTAATGTACATCCAAGGGGGAGTGTTATGAATGGTGGATGTACCAAGAGACCTTTCATAGTCATGACTCTCCATGGTCCATGACTTTCCATACTCCATGTCTCTCCATCTCTAAGACTCTTCAATGTTGTAACTCTCCATATGTATTTTGTACTCTATATAAACCCCCACTGTGATGAATAAAATATACACTTCTCTCATCTATTCCATCTATTGTAAAACTCTCTCGATCTATAATCGTTTTTCTAGTTGATTCACAACACACTACAAATTATGATCAATTCTAGCCTTTTGTTCAGTTTATATGACAAATTTAGATTGTTTCTCCCAAAACCCATAAAACTAATTCACAAATTAAAAATATACTCCTCATAAAAGTACCGTGCATCGCACGAGGTCAAACCTAGTGTATCACTATATTAGTGACTTGCCATGTGTCATCTTTCTATTAGTCATCTTTATTGTGTTAAGACTAAAAAAAAAATAAGTGTTAGGATTTGAACTTTCAACCTTAAGGTTATCACTCACATAATTATACCAACTACACTATTAATTCTAATTACTAATGAAACTACATTCAAATTATTTATTGGAGTTATTTTCACCAATATTTTGCTACATTTAAAGTAGTTGAGTTATTTGAGTGCTATCCCATATCGAATGTTAGCTCAAGTAATATCTAAATGATATATTTAAATAACAATGTTAAGATGATAAGTACCATGCAGAGGATAATGCTGCCTAGCCTTTAATAGGCTTTAAGTCATTTTTGAATGAGATTTTTCATTTTGGATAACTAACATTACTTCTAATTGCAATTTTGAGTACCTTTCTTTTTAATAATCTCATGTTGAGTACCAAGACATTCTAAAATTGTCTCCCGTTAACATGCTGACATGTTATTAAGCTAAATATTCTTGAAATTTTTTCAAAAATTATTTAAAAAATCCAAAATTTGTTAAAAGTTTATTTATTGCTATTGGGAAATTTTTAGAGCTTTTTGGGAATTACTTAAGAAATTTTGCATTTTTTACTTATATATTACTAAAAAATATGCCTTATTGTTACACAGAGAGGAACATATGGGAAATTGCATTTAATATGAAAATCGAGTGCCATCCCACATCAAAACTAAGCACAAGTAATCTCCAAATGACATTTATAAATAACAACGTAGAGGTGGAGCTGCCAATTCCCTTGCATTAGGGATAATGTCGCCTCATCTGTAATGGGTTACAACTCTTTTTTTCTTTTTTTTCTTTTTTTTTAATAAATTAGCAGTCCTAAAGGTTGTACAAGTTAGCCTAAAAGACCAAATGGAGCTCAAAATTTACATTACATAACTCAACCCGTTTTTACCAGTTTTCAATTTCCCATCACTTTTGTCCAATTCACAATCTAAGCAAGTTAGTGAGGATAGAAACTGAAACTTCATAATCATTTTAAAAATCTAAAAAAAAAAATAGCATTTCTTAATTATAAATACTAAAATATGATTTATTATTACATAGAAAGGGAAAGAGGGGTAATTGTATTCAATATGAAAATTGAGTGCTATCCCACATCAAAAGTTAGCATATGGAATATCTATATTACATCTATAAATAGCAACATAGAGATGATGAGTTTCCTGCATTAGGGATAATGTCGCATGACCTGTAATGGGTTTCAAATCATTTTTTTTAAATCAAGCAACCTAAAAGGTTGTAAAATCTACCCTAAAAGGCCAATTGCAGTTAAAAATTTTCTGAACCCATAGCTTGGCTCGTTTCCAATTTTTAATTCCCCACTGATTTTTGTGTACTAAAAAGAAGATCAATGATACGAAACAAACTAAGCAGTTTATTAAAAACTGGAACTGTTAGCATTTCTTAATTATAAATCACTAAAATGTGTCTTACTGTTCCATAAAGAGAGAAAGAGGCGCAATTGTATTCAATATGAAAATCGAGTGCTATCCCACATTAAAAATCGACACATAAAATCTCTAAATAATATCTATAAATAACAACATGGAGTTGACGAGTCCCTTGCATTGTGGCTAACATCGCCTAGCATGTAATGGGTTTCAACTCATTTTTCAATTTTAACTACCCAAAAGACCAACTAGAGTTCAAAAATTAAATTACACATCTCATTCGGTTTGGTGGTTTCCGATTTTATCCGATTCACAATGTTTTGAAAGTAATGCTAAAAAAAAATCAATCATAAGTTAGTGAGAGTATAAACTGGAAGTGCGTTATCAATTTAAGTAATAAGAAAAAGGGATATTACACAGTGTACCCCTGTGGTTTGGCGAATTGCACAGGGTATCCATTTTTAAAGTTTCATGTGGCAACTACCCCTGAAAATAAACTTAATGAACACCATACCCCTAACCCCTAACTTCTGTTAAATTGCTGTTAAATGGGCATGTGAAAAGACTAAAATGCCCTATTCTTATCCCTCACTCCCACCCACCCTTTCATGGCAGATTATGCCCTCTTCTGTACAGCTGCAAATTCTGATCTCTCTGAAACCCCTTGTTGCATATTTCACACACGAATCTGTTCATCGCCATTAACGTCATGGGCAATAAAGCTATCACCTCTGCATCTGGATCTATCAAACTCCACAAAAACAAATTATTTTGAAAACTCCCACAATTCAATCCAAAATTCCAAATCCTTCATTAGTAAAATCACTAACCTTGCAGGCATATGCCAGGTTGATTGCGCTTCTTCTTCAATGGCCAACCACGCAACAGAAACACCCTTTAACTTTTCTCTTTCTCTCTCTCTCTCCTCAGTAGCTACTAATCAATCTGCTTTTTATCTTCTTCCTTTTTATGCCTAAATCTTGAGCTTTTTTAATTAAATTTTTCTCCCTCCTCCTTCAACTACCAGCTAGTCCCTGCAGTGATGACTATTATCTGACCAACAGGACGTGACCAAACGAGAAATTTCAGGGCCAATGATAATTATTACTAGTACTAACTACGAGTCTATCCAATTTTCTTTCTTCTCATCTCATCGAAAAAAAAAAACAAAAAAAAAAAAAAAAACCAATTGGATCGCCGGTGAATTAAGATTGGCGGGTTAAGGTTGAGATTAAGAATCAATGAGAAAGCACCGCAGCAAGAGGTGGTGGAGGTGGTTTGGTAGGGAGGGGGAGGAGAGAGGAGAGAGAAAGCAATGGATGGGGAAGGATGGGTGGAGTGAGGGATAAGAATAGGGCATTTTAGTCTTTTCACATGCCCATTTAACAACAATTTAACAAGAATTAGGGGTTAGGGGTATAGTGTTCATTAAGTTTGTTTTCAGGGGTAGTTGCCGCATGAAACTTTAAAAATGGACATCCTGTGCAATTCGCCAAACCACAGGGGTACACTGTGTAATATCCTTAAGAAAAAAGAACAATAGCATTTCTTTATTAAAAATTAGTAAAATGTGAAAATCGATTGCTATCCCACAGCGAAAGTCATCAGTAAACTCTAAATGATGTCTATAATAACAATTTGGAGCCGACGAGTCTCTAATATTGTTTAGGATTAGTTATTATGTAACACCCTAGAGTTTACTAAACAATTAAAGTCAATTATATAAACTCACGTCGCAATTTCGGCAGAGTTTCCCCTAAAAATGGAAAACCCATTCATTTCGGCTTAAGAAAATAAACCTGCAAACATATTTCATAATATATATATAACCATCCATCATAAACCAAGCCTGGCTTAGCCAAGGCATCCCAAAATACAGTTTCGAGGCGAAGCTAAAAATATGTCTCTAGGAAGTTACCGCCGTATTTCCAAGAGGAAACACAAGGCTATACTACTAGTACATATAGAGTCCCTTTAACTACTACAAATATATTACAACTAATGATAAAACCCAAAATCTAGATGTGAAGCAAGGAAAAGTTCTATTTATCTATTATAAGAACTAAACTACTACGATACTGGGTGAAACGTTCTCACATGCTCCTAATCCTATCTGCACCATTACCTGAAAAGCAAAACATTTGAAAAATTAGCCGAACCTAAGTAACCACTACTCTACCGTGTAAAAACGGTTTAGAAATTCCTTTTTTTTTTGAAAACGGGGATGAGAGGGAAATAGTAAAACCATTTATAAATCATTTTCATGCTATGCAATCACCCAATCATAATAAAACTTACCTTACATAACTTTAAATCGCTTTGACCGAGGAATCAGTTATTTAGCTACTTCTTACTAGTTGATTAATTCATGTAATTTCATTAATCTTAATTAAATTTCTCATATTCATAGCTCATTAAGCTTGGCACAAGGGAGTTAGGTTACTAGGGCCGCCACTTCTGGGGCATTTAAACTTTTGACCACTTCTGGGGGTCATAAGCCACTTATGGGGGCCTGGCCACTTCTGGGGGCCGAAACTCATGCGGGACGTCTCCCAAAACTCATATCTGTAGTACCAAAGGCCTAAACTACCCACAATGATGTCTTTCACTTTAAGTGATTAGTAGCTTACATGATACTTTCTTACAACTCATATTACCCTGAATCGTAATCATAACTCAAACACATAATAGCTTGAACTCATTAACACAACAGTCAACATTTTGCTTTCCCTTAACTTGTTCGCATTCACTAAAAACATATTAATCACACACTTTTTCTCAATTAATCTCAATCTTTCTACTACTTTGTTTCTTCTCATTAACAAAGCTTGCATTTTGTTATTTTAGACTCTAAGACATGCATTTAAGCTATCTCAACTTCACGCAATATATCTACAACATATTCTTCATGATTTTAAGCTTAAACCATTTCTTAAACATTGATTTTCAATCACTTTAACAATCTGGACAGCATGAATATTAGTTATATTTTTTTTTTTTTGGTTATTTTAAGCTATTACAACACCCATTATACATCCCATTATCATACCAATATTAACACTTCTTACTCAAGGCAAAGAAATCATGAAACGGACTTCCACAATAGCCATATATCATAAATCAACCAACCTACTATACACCCAATTTCACACTCATTTTAATATAAACATAATTCACAAAAACAAGCGAAATTTGACTTGAAATAAACTGAATTTCGGTAAAAACCCTCCTATTAACCGCACGATTCCCATTATCTAAATGCAAGCACAAATTCACTCAACACAATACATGCCCAAATCAGTTTCAAAAGGGGAATCATGCGTTGGTAGACGTAATGGTTACCTCTTAAGCTCTTCCTTTCTCTAGCAATTGATTCCGGCTCCTAAATAGCAATGCCCACAAGCTATCAACTTGATCCTATAAATCAGTAAATTAACTATAAATAATTCCAATTCATAACTCTAATTTATCTATAACAATTAGCTAGTCTAATTCCCACTCTAAATTATCTAGCAAATACTATCAAATTGGGAATTTAGGGCTCAGCTTGAATTCAAATTAAACAGAAAATTTAACCTGAATTTGGTGGTGTTGCTGTTCGTGGTGGTGATGACGTGCGATGATGATGGTGAATGGTGATGAGTTGCTGGTGGTGGTGGGTGGTGTTGTTGATGCTGGGTGATGATGGTGGAGACGAAACAGAGAGACAGAGATGGAAACAGGAGAGAGAGAATGAGTGTATGTGAGGGAGTGAGAGAAAATGAGGTTTTGATGAGAGAGAAAGTGAGAGAGAGCAAGGAAGAGAGAGAGGGCTTTGAGGGAGAAAGAAATAAACTGATATGAGGTGTGAGAGAGAGTGTGTAGTGAGTGAATGAGTAAGGTACCCATTCTCTTTTATGCTTTGAGTGGCCAATGAGAAGTGGGATTAGTGTCCATTTCCTCTTCTTCCTATTTAGACAAATGTACCCATAGCAGTCAATTGCCTATTTGTTCTCCAAAAAGCATTCCCCTTTACCCATAGAAAGCAATCTTCTAGAAATACCACTTTCTTCCCCTTTTCATTTTCTTTTTCCTTTTTCCTTTATTTCATTTACCCACCAAAATATCTCCACACCAATAGCAATTACTCCTAAATTTTAGTAATAATCATTTTAATTTATTCTAAGTGGGCATGCTATTCTAGCGTTTGAAATCATCACGTTTATCAACAGAAAAATAAATTGCACCGACTTTTCAATTTCTGATATATAATCGCTTAAATTACGATTTTTAACTTACTCGAAAATAGTTCAAAAATAACGGGTATTACATATTATCACATTGTGGCATATCCAATAGTTATGTGTATGTGTAATTTTTATGCTTATATCTAATAATAAGATTGAAATACTAATATTCAGATTAAAATATATTTTTTTATATAGTAACTACTATGTGGGTTGTGGGCATGCGGCTAATACGACTATTGAGAAACTGATGGATGAGTAATAACATACGCAAGGTAGTTTTTTAAGTTGAGAGGTAGCCTTTTGAGATTTGTTTAAGGATTTTTTGTGGGGAACCCCCTTATAAAATAGACTTTTTGGAAGAAAAAAAACCCCTTATAAAAGAAATTTTGTGGGGAACCTCCTTATAAAAACAAAATGCCATGACGGACACACCTTAAGTCGTCTTTCGGCCAATTTAAATGAAGTTTTGATCGACCTGCCGTCATCCTTTAAGTACATATTGTATATTGTACTCTATATAAACCCCCTTATCAATGCTTAAAGGCTAAGGATAAATCGGTCAAAATCTCATTTAAATTGGCCAAAAAATGACTTAAGGGGTGTTCATCATGGCCTTTTGTTTTTATAAGGGGGTTCCCTACAATAAAAATTTTATAAGGGGGTTTTTTCCAAAAATTCCATTTCAAAAGGGGGTTCCCCACAATCCTTTGTTTAATTTAATCACGTAAAGCGAGTGGGAAATATTGTTACTCATTAGTCATTACTTGGCACACTTGTGTCATATTGTTTTTTTTTTTGGTGAAAGATGAGCGTTTATATTTATAATCACCAAAGACATGTCCAAGATACAATCACCAAATACCCAAGATCAAACAAGGATTCAACACAATATTAACATAGGATTTACCTACTAGGTAGGCCCCCCCTATATTAATATTGTAAAACAAGACATATTACATAATGCTATCTAGCCACTGTCGATTTCTCATATTACATACGCTTGTGTCATATTGTTGGGGGAGCTTGTTTTTGTGACAATTTCCCCCAAGATTTATCATCCTTAGCAAGACTCGATTTCTCATTTGAATAAATTCACCCATACAGCCTACCCCTCACTTTATCCCTAGGGGAAAAAAAAGTTTGAGAGGTAGCTGCTATCGGTAACAACCATAACCATATAATCATAATAATATGAACCTTTGAAGCATAGAAACTTCGACGGATGTCACGTTTCCCGTTTCGAAAACTTGGAAACTCAGAAAGTCAAAGGAAACAACAACTAACCGAGCAAATATGATGCAAATTATTGAACTATGAAGAGTGCTTTCATCTTGATCCTTTTTGGCGAAATAGTTGTGGGATTGGAACTGTAATACCCCAAGGATTTTATGGTTGAGAATAGCTTAAATGGTTTGCGGGTACTACTCATACCACCAAGGTGCATCTTCTTTTCAGGGAGCTCATTC
>BSSO01003001.1:0-17629 GCA_030267885.1 Mesembryanthemum crystallinum
TAAGCCAAACACTGAAGAGAGCTAAGTATTTATGGCATACCTGGGATATTCGGATCTTAATTGTCACAAGCCTCCTAATCCAGATTGTTCTAACTCTGGTTGCACCTTATAGAAAACGTTGTCCAAAAAGACAATTCAAGTTCACTATGTGGCTGCTGTATTTGTCTGCTGATGCAGTTGCGCTCTTTACCATTGGGCTAATCTCCAGTAGTGTAAGTAATGGTCCTGACAATGCAAACGGCAGCCCTGCTGATCAAAAGGCTGATCTAGTAGCGTTTTGGGCACCTTTTCTTCTGTTACATCTTGGGGGTCCGGACACCATCACCGCCCTGGCTCTGGAGGATAATGAGCTGTGGCACAGGCACGCACTTCAGCTGACAGCCCAGGTAGTTGTCACCGTTTATGTTATTGTCCAATCATTTCACACAAACGAGCTGTTGCTGCCAACACTGCTCATGTTCGTTGATGGATGTATCAAATACACAGAACGAACATGCTCCCTCTACTTTGCCAGTATGGACAGTTTTAGGAACTCTCTTCGGCAGGATCCTGTGCCTGGCCCCAACTACGCCCGCTTGATGGAAGAGTATTCTTGTGCAGCAAAAGCCAATATCCCGACGGAGATTCATCCTAAAGAGGGTCCCAGCACAGACAGCATCAGCAAGTCTCAGCGCTCCAGTGCCCCGAGTAGCGCCCCTGGATCCTTCAGGAAAGGGATTCCCGAAACTGTGGAAAGCAGTACCACTAGAATGCCAGAACAGCAGCACCCGAAGGAGGAGGAGGAGGAAAATAATGGTCATCATAATAAGAGGGCAGTCCAAGATGCTTTCAAGTATTTCGACATGTTCAAAGGTCTCCTAGCGGATTCAATCCTGGGCTTAAAGGACCGAGACGAAAGCCGTGAGTTCTTCCTCGACAAAACTGGTGCCAAGAGAGCATTTAGGATCATAGAGATTGAGCTTAACTTCGTCTATGATGTTTTCTACACCAAGGAATTCTTGTTGCAAAAGATAACCCGTTATTATCGGCTTCTTTGCTTCTCATCAGTTGTCATCTCACTATGGACATTCCTTTTGAAGGAGAAAAGCAAGTACTATGTCATAGACGTTGCAATAACCTTTGCCTTGCTTTCTGGTGCCTTAACCCTAGACATGGTTTCCGCTCTTACATATCGGTTGTCTGATTGGTGGATTGTAACTCGGTCCTCTCAAGAGGAAGAAGCTGGGCAGGGATCAAAGTCAAAACAGATTAATACCTGGACGCGGTTGCGTCAACAACCAGCACCTAGGTGGTCTCATTCGATCTCAAAGTACAACTTGCTTAATCACTGCTTCAATGACAAGCCTTCACGGTTGAGCAAGATAATGGGTATAAAGAAGGTAAAGGAGTTCTTTATTGGACTGAATTATGTCCACCGCCTTCCAGTTAGTGAGCTGCTCGAGGAATTCATCATGGAGGAGTTAAAGATGAAAGCTCGGCTAGCTACTACAGTAGATGCCATCCATAAGGTATGTGGAGCCAGGGGTGATTTGGTTCTTCAAGAAGATTACTTCCTCGTCTCAGAATTTTTACGCCCTTGGACTCTTGATATCGATTATGATGAAAGCGTGCTTATTTGGCACCTTGCTACTGACATCTGCTTCTGTGCTAAGCAGCAGCAGGGGGAAGAGCAAAATAGAAATGACAACGATCATGCCAGCAATGAGATTAATACAGGGGATTACAAGCACCGTGACATCAGTAAAAAACTCTCAGATTACATGTTGTATCTCTTACTTAGGCAGAAATCACTGATGTTTTCAGTGGCGGGTATGTCTGGTACACGATTCGAAGACACCTTTGCAGAAGCTCGGAAATTTCTGAACAAGCTGCAGGAACAAAGTCCACAAATAGACAACTTCAGCAAAATGCTAGAGGAGTTTTGCACAAAAATTCTGGATGTAAAAGCAGCTGTTCGGCCTATTACAGCCAAGGGTGATAAAAGCAAGTCTGTGCTCTTTGATGCCTGTCGCCTTGCTAAACAATTGAAGATGCTAGGGAAGGATCAGTGGGAGATAACAAGCAAGGTTTGGCTAGAGCTACTCTGCTATGCTGCTATCCGTTGCTCACCTAGATCTCATATCACACAACTAAAGAGAGGTGGTGAATTCATAACATTACTCTGGTTATTGATGGCTCATCTCGGCTTAGGGGAGCACTTTCGTCAGAATCAGGGGTATGGATGGACTAAACTCATTATCTACAAGTGAGAGTCATTCGGATGTATTTTTCCTTTAGGCAAAGCTTCTTGTTTTTTTCTTTTTCCATTTTTTTAGAGGAGGCATAAAGGCTGAAAGGAATCGATCCCTCAACCTCATGGTTGGAGAAAGAATGGATTCTAAGCTTCTTTTTACTAGATAGATAAATTTTCTTCTATGCAAATTTGAGCAATGGTAGTAGGCTAGTAGCCCTTTGTGTTTTCTTTTACTATTATGATTTTCGTTCCCCATTACCAGGTCGAATTACTATGTAGCCTATGTTACTTATAGGCTAGCATTCATTAAGTTTAGTGTAGTAAAATACAGGAAAAAACAGAAAGCAACTCAATTTTCTCAAGCATCAAAACGAATTTCATCACTCACTTAATTTACAAATCAGATTTCATCCTGCTCTAATATTCTACTTTCTACAAGATAATAACAATGATGAAAATCTTAATATATGTGTATCCTCGATGACCAGATCAGTATATTAAAAAAATAAAAATTCAACTACATTGGTATGCTACTAGTATTTTAAAATAAAAAAAATAAAAAAAAAAATAAAGCAATGTGAGACACTAAAGGCAATTAACCATAAAAATAATGTACTTCTTCTAGTTTTCATCTTTTATATCCCTCACTCTGCTCCCAAACTGCAATTATTTAGGAAGGAAATTAGGTATTCTAAACAACTGCTTAAAACCCAAAATTTAGTTTTTCTTTCTCTTACTTTAACTTATGTGCAGCAATTCTAGAGATTTCACTACCACCATGATGAGCAACTATAATCTTAATTCTGAGCAAAGCAACTCAGAAACTAAATTGTTAATTAGTTTCATTAATCAAATTCAACAAAAACATAGAAAGTTGTAATTTATCAATAAACTTCTCTAGCATCAGATCGCTGTTAGTTAAAATCATACGGAGTATATTATAATCAGAAGAGCAAGGGGAAATGACCGAATAAATAAATCTTGAAGCCCTAATCGTTAAATCGACAAATAGCAGTACAATGATTGTCGTATAAAACTCAATCAAAGAAAATTGATAATCATGTGAATATCTAAAATCGAGGACCAAAAATAATACAGTAATCTTGAAGGAGATGAGAGCAGAATATTATACCCGAGAGAGAGACTTGAAATGGGTGCAATTGCAAACCAAGAGAAGTCAAGCTCTGAGCTGAGCTTCCACTTCCAGCTCAACTTCCCGAATCCCGATTGTGTATGAGCGCGCGGGAGAGAGAGATCAGTATCAAATTATTAGTTGCGTAATGTGTCCATGACAAGTGTTAGATCGGGCAATGTGCCGTGCAATTTAGGGGTGTAATTAGTCGAGTCGGTTTGGTGAGCCCCGTACTTGGCTCAGTAAAAGCTCAGTTCGGGTCAAACAGAGTTCGAACCGAGCTCGAGCCGGCTCGAATGCTAACCGAGCCTGAGCCTCCTATGACTCGGCTCGGTTGGCTTGGACAATAAATAAATATATATTTATATATTTTGAATAATAAACCCAAGTTCAAACCGAGACGAGCCGAACCGGACCGAGCCACAAGCCTAAACCGAGCCGAGCCCAAACCTTACCGAGGCGAGATTCGAGCCAACCTGGCTCGGGCTCGGTTACATTCCTACGTGTAAACGTGCATTGAGTTTCGGGGACTCATTGATCAGGCTGTTTCTTTTCTTCTCTTGGCCAAAGGTGGCCCATTGTCCATAACGATGTTACGCCTATGTAAGTTTTCAATTTTTTTTATTTTGCCGGAAACTACTTTTTGTAATTTTTGTGCGAAAAACTATCACTTATGACTTATCTATCTACTTCTTATTTGTTAGGATTATATTGTGACTTATGTAGTACCTATTGACAGAATTCCCCTAACGAGTTAACTTTTAGCTAGAAAATTATAATTTTAACCTCATTTCTTGTTCATTAACATCCAAACCAACCCAAACTGAGAGAGAGAGAGAGAGAGAGAGAGAGAGAGAGAGAGAGAGCTTCATTTATGCCGAGCTAGCCACTATTATTATTTCTCATACTTTGACCGCACCACCTTAATTCACCGTTGTTGTTGCTACCGCAACTAGCTACTACTCTACAAGATCCCGATCCACAACTGTCTCAGTAAGTAGGCAACATGGGCCTCTCGAACCGCAACGGTCTTGTTAAGCATGCAACATGGGCCGTCTCATCCTCCTCTAGGTACCTAGTCTTCACCGATAAGTTTTTCCGAGAGATATTTGCTAGATTTTGGCTTTTTGTTGCCGTAATTAAATCTTTATATGAGTCTTTCTTGTAATCACACTTTGAACCCTTATAACTATGAAATGAGAAATAAAAAAAATAAAAAAAGCTTTGTGATACATTCAGATTTGGAAATTAGAAGAATTGAAAATAAGATGAAAGGAATTGTAATTTGAAAAAGGTTTCTCTATTTGAAATAATTGTACAACAATGCCTATTTTACAAGGCAAAAAGTTAGTACATTATTTTGAAATCCAAACAGCTCACCGGAGATGCCAAGCAAGGCCAAGCTAAATTTAAATGAGAAAACAACATAAACAAACTAAAGACACTTTCAATCTTACTCGGATTGTATAATGGATAAGACTTTTAAAGTTCACTCCACCCCAATGGTTAAACCCTCCTCCATACACTTCCAGATGTGGCGGGGGCATGGTGGTATCCACCTATATTCGCCCCACTACCGTCCTTAGGTATGTGAGACCATGTTAGATCCGTTAAAGGAGAAAGAGAGAAGCATAACCATTAAGAAGGGCGTTAAATTTGTAATTGCTAGCCATAAGTTAACGCTGTTAGATTCGTTAATAGGTACTTCATAATAAAACAAAACAGAGGAAAAGAAAGAAAAAAAACTCTTAAAAAATAGTTTTTCGCAAATGGTTTCCACAAAAAGTGAGAAACTTTGAATAATTTCAACAAAAATTCCAAATTTTTAGTTTATTGGAGTACATTAATTACATAACAGTGCTTGCGGTATTGTGCCTAGGCAATCGCAACTATGGGAACATATTAGTGCAACGATGTAAGAGTGAACACAATCCAATCCCAACTAAAGTAAAATAAAACATTTTTTTTTTTTTTTTTGCTCATCCAATAGTGACTGTTCAATAGCAGAGGCTCAAAAAGGCCATGTAAAGATTACATACCACATTCCTGGGGTAAACAGTTAGCAGACAAAGTGCCATGAAACCCTGTTCTAGCAGCAAAAGCATGTGATTTAACATTACAGACTCTACTATGAAAATCAATCTTAACATGGAGAATAGAAACTAGAGAAGATATATTTAAGAAAAGGGAAGACAACTTCCAAGGGAAAGGGGGACCTGCCTTCAAATCATCGACAACCAATTTGGCGTCACTCAAAATAATGGCATTTGCATTCTGATTGTTGTTGGCCTTTAAATCATGAAGTGCTTCCAAAATAGCCAAAGCTTCCGCTTCAGTAGGATCATTAGTCACGACCCTTGATGCACCAGCCAAACACACAACTCCCGCATAATCAAATTTAACCCAAGCCACGGTAGCGAAACCATCTCTAAGCGCTGCATCAACATGATACGTCAAGCTACCACAAGAGGGAGAGGGGGTAGCAAGCTGAACACCAAGAGCAGATGGGCCACAAGTGTCCCGCACAACCGGACGTTCATTAAAAACTTCATGGAATTCAAAAATACGTTTGCTGATGGAAGCCAAAAGAAGAGATGGGTCAGCGACAATACCTTCAAAATTAAGCTTGTTACGAACAGTCCAAAGTGAGTCGAGGATCATCGCAGTTTTGAGGTGAAGTTGTCCTTGTCACTACGATGCCGTAAGAGATTAGATGAGCTGACAAGACATTGACTAAGACATTCGGTGATTGACCAAGAAGGTTGACACTCTGTAATAACCCCGGCTGCCTGAAGCCAAATAATGCGTGCCAGGGGGCATTGGAAGAAGATGTGCTCACTTGACTCGGATGGGCCGTTGCAAAAAGTGTAGCACTCGACAACCTGTGATAATCTAGCATTCAAGGCTTGAGTGGTTGGTATGGCGTTCCAAGCAATCCTCCATAGCAGGAACTTGAGACGTTGTGGCATATTAAGTTTCCAGAGGCACTTCCAAAAAGGTTCATCAAGGTGTGGATGACAAGCAATTGGAGTAGTACTCAAACTCCGAAAAACGGATTTAACAGAGAATGCACCTTTACGATCCGGTGTCCAAATGAGGGTATCCACCTGGGGGGGAGAGGGGTTGCAATTTTGAGAATGGCCAACGCGGACTCGTGGTCGAATTGGTCGAAAATCGCATCGAGGTTCCAGTCGCCATCGGCCAAACAATCATTAATACAGAAGACAGTCACATCGATCCCCTCTTTGGCACGAGGGATGAAACCTTCAAGAAACGGTACCCAAGGGTCCGTCCAAATATTAACCTTGCTGTTCTCGCCGATCACATAGCAGGCCTTAGTTAAGATAATACCCCGATTCGCTAAAATCTCCTTCCATTGCGGGGAATCCGTCGGTTGAGGTTGAACTTTTGTAAAGCCGAATCTTCTACAATATTTCCGAGTGATTTGTTGAACCCTCAAGCTGTCTTCATTCTTCAAAACCTTCCAGGCAAGTTTAGAGTGTAAGGCCTTGCTAAAATCCCTCATCCGACGAAGGCCCAAGCCCCCACAAGCTTTTGGTCTGCAAACTGATTTCCATGACTTCAAATAAATTCCTCTCTGCCCTTCTTTCTTACCCCACCAGAAGTCCCTCAAAAGAGCATCTATATCATTACATAAGGCAGCGCCCAGATCATTGGATCCCATAGCATAAGAGGGAATAGTTGCGGCCATAGCTTGTATCAATGTTGATCTACCTGCATAAGATAACACACTCGCCTTCCACGACTGAAGCTTGGATTTGATTCGCTCTTTGAGGTACCCGAACTGGAGGGACTTGCTCTTGTTCCTGAAGAAAGGCAGCCCCAGGTAAATGGCTTCTTTATCCATGGCGGTAATATTAAGGATTCCACGAAGACGTCCTTTAGTTTCAGCTTTGGTATTAGGGCTGAAAAACACTGCTGACTTCTGTTTGTTAGCACCAAGCCCACTCCACTCTTACATTCTGTCGAGTGCCTCATTAATAGCAACAGCGTTACTTTCATTTGCATGAGCAAAAATAACCAGATCGTCTGCGAATAATAAATGAGCTATGCCTTCACATTCTTTGTCGATCACCACACCTTTAATTATTTTGTCATTCTGTGCCTTGAGGATAATTCTTGAGAGCGCCTCCATCGCGATCACGAACAAGAATGGAGACAGAGGATCTCCTTGACGGAGACCTCTTTTGGGCTTAATGTACCCCTTAGGGCTCCCACTGATAAGGATGGACATCGATGTAGTACTGATGCATTGTAAGATAAGTTTCAAGAAGTGCTCACCAAACCCCATAGCTTCCATCACGGCTAGAAGAAAACTCCAATCAACTTTGTCATAGGCTTTAGCCATGTCAATTTTGATGGCCATGAGCCCACTGCCTCTGCTCTTCTTTTTCTTCATTGTATGAATGATCTCGTGGACAAGGATTGTGTAATCCGAGATCACTCTCCCGGGGACAAAGGCAGCTTGGAAAGGGCAAATCAGCTTGTCGAGCAAAGGTTTGATGCGGTTGGCTAGGATTTTGGAGAGGATTTTGTAGGCAACGTTGCATAAGGCGATAGGGCAGAAGTCTTTGACTGTTGCTGCTCTTGGAGTTTTGGGGATGAGTGTTATGTGGGTGTGGTTAAGTGCCTGAAGAAGAGCCCCATTGCTGAAGAATTCTTGAACCATGTTGATAACATCGTGGCTGATGATGGGCCAATAAGTTTGATAAAACAGAGCAGGGAACCCATCGGGCCCAGGAGCTTTTGTTGGGTGCATCATTTGAATGGTGTCGACAATTTCATTCACATCAAGGATTTTGATTAGGGCCTCGTTCTCCTCGTTTGAAATAACAACCTGAAACAAATCATCAAGGTTCACAGGAAAAGTGGGAATATTAGCTGAATACAAGTTAGTGAAAGACTCTATGAACTCTTTGGCAATCTCATCAGGATTATGAGTCCAATATCCTTGCTCAGTTTTCAAGGCATCGATCGTGTTTCTCCGTCTCCGAATGATGGTAGAGAGATGGAAGAACTTTGTATTCATGTCGCCTTCTTTCAAGTATTGAATTCTCGATTTTGTCTAGCAAGACATGCTTCCCTTGTATGGAGTTCCATGAGGAGGGCATGTAGATCACATTCCTCACGCTGTTTGCTGGCCATTGTGCTTGGGGATGCTTGAAGTTTCTCGATGGCCTCCAAAGCTGCTCTAATTTGTGTTTGAACATGGCCAAATTGATCCGTGTTCCACCTCTTCAGCGCCTCTTTGGTATTTCTCAACTTTTGCTTGAGGATGAAACTCTTTGTCCCTAGTGCTCTTTGTCTCCAAGCCTCTGCAACAGTTTCATGGCTCTTCTCATCTCTAACCCACATAGACTCAAATTTGAAGGGGATTGGCCCATTATTTCTCTCGCCCTGAGTATCCAATAAAATGGGACCATGATCGGATTTTATGATAGGAAGATTGCATAGGATGGCTTTAGGGAAAGTATTCCTCCATTGTGAATTGGACAGAGCTCGGTCCAATCTTTCTAGCATTGTGACCACCCCATTCCTCTTCTGTCGCCAAGTGAATCTGTTTCCTACAAAACCCAAGTCGATCAAGCCATTAGCAGCAATTGCCCCTGTAAGCCCCCCATTGGAAGAGGAGGCAAAGACTCGACCCCCCCACTTATCATTCTGATTCGTGATGTCATTGAAATCACCAAGGAAGCACTGAGGTTCATCACAACTATTCGCAAGTGCAGACAAAGCATCCCAAAAAGCCTCTTGATCATGATGATTAGGAGCTCGATAAACAAAATTACACAACCATGGAATATTTGGAGGATCTGATTTCACTCTGAGCGACACAATTTGATCAGATTCTAAGACAACATCAATATCCACACCACTCCTCAACAAGGCAGCTAGTCCCCCAGACTTACCTGCAGCAGAAATCACCAAAGAATTGGCGAATCCCAGGGACCTCAAAATATCTCTCGTTTTTATTTCATCAACCATTGTTTCCGACAAAAAAATTATCTCCGGATTGTGTCTCCGGATTAGGGTCCTCAGATGGCTCTTTGTCGCGGGGACCCAAGCCCCGACAATTCCAATATAATAGCCTCATTTGCACCTTGGGGGCATGGCTTGGCCCGCCTCCTCAGCCTTTTGCTTGTTCGCATTAACAGAGTCGAAGATATTCATCATTTCATTTAGAGCATCCCCTTTGAGAACAGGAGAATTGTGCAGACTAGGGCTCCCTGTAGCACTCCACTCTTGCGATTGCCTCTTGCTGTGTTTCCTGGGATGTTGCTTTCTAGCATTCATCTTTACCTTCTCTACTTTCATTTTGCCTTTGTTGTTCAACTGGTTCATCACAGGCTCAACAGCTTGTTTGAGTTTCTTGTCAGTATGGCCTGGCATACCCTTGGCCTCTTCAGGTTCAGAGCTTTTCCTTTTGAGGGAGAGTCTTTCAAAACAGTTCATAATTTGGGTAGGGGCAGAGTTGGGTTTGCTAATCTTTGGGGGACACAGCTTTAACTGATTCGATACATCGCAGGGCATGGCCGTGAGGGCCTCTGTGGCTGGGTTATCAATTAAATCATCAGGTTCAGTGACATAATAATTGGTGGGAGGGCTGTCAAATGGGTGAGTGCTTGGGCTGGATTTGAATTTGAGTTCGTTGGGTTTTGGCTGGATTGGGGTAGGTAATGTTGATTGTGGGCTGGGCTTAAGGGACTCAAGGCTATGGATAGGTTTATGAATATCTATGTGATTTGGGCTCGTGGGCTTATCAGTGTATGGGATGTGGGTTCTGGTGGTTGAGCCCATAACCTTGGCACTGCAGCTATGAAGTGGGGCTATGATGGGAGATATCAGAGTAGAGGGGGCGTAGAGAGGGTATTTGAGTCATGAAAAGAGGACTTACCTCTAGACCCAAAAGTTGATGTGTGACAAGCCGCATTGGGATAGCCTATGCTACTGGTGTTCTTCTTGAGATTCTTAGGCATGGCACCAAGCTTGAAAATATGGGTTTGCTTGTTGATAGGCACTGACTCTCTCCGGGGCAATTGTTCATCACGCACTACCTCCATCTGCTTCTGGATTGGTGTATTCAGACCCTTCCTTAAATGCTCATCAGAATTAATGTCAACCACCGCTGGATTAATAAAGGGTTTAAATGGCAAATTCCAATCTGCAAGATCAGTAGCCCTCATTGATGGTCCTAAACCTGGGTTCGGCATAGCGAATATAAGAGGTCCATCTAAGTGGCAATCACCTCCCTCATGCCCAAGAGCTCCACACCCATAATAGAAATCAGCCAACCTTTCGTATTTGAATTGTGCCCAAAGTTTCTCACCTCGATTCTTCGGTTTCAAGGGCAGTCCTCTAAATAGTGGTTTCCTTAGGTCCAAAACCACTTTCACTCTAAGAAATCTCCTGGCGAGGAGCCGTTGATCGGAGGCCAAGTCAGTGCCCAGAACACTCCCTATCTTCTTGCCAATGCTAATAGCATTTTCCTCCGAAAGTTTTGACCAATGTAGCCCATGGATCTGTACCCATAAGGGGTTCATGTGGAAATCAATTTCCTCTGGGTTCTGCTCAGCTTCCCACTTCCTCATAACAATATGTTTCCCCAACACTAACCAAATACCTCTCTCAAGCACTTTCTCTTTGTCTTTAGGGTCTTTGAAGGTGAACAAGAAGTCAAATTCATTCAAAATTGAAATTAAGGGTTTGCCAGGCAAATTCCACACCCTATCCATAATTGATCGAGCTAATCTCATTCTGATGGGTTTTCTAGTATAAACCCTTCCAATTTAACACAAATTAGAGACTCGGTTCGTGAGCTCTTCATTAGAGGTGAGATGAAATTCATCCTCCGAGTCAATTGAATCGCCAAAATAAGAGTCCTGACCTCGGCTAGGCTCCTCTTCACTTGAATCCATGGTGGGCTCACTCGGATTCGAAAGGAACAGCGTGCATGCAGAGCCGCTGTAGCACAGGATAAGAACAAGAGAAGGAAGAGAAAGAAGAATAGAAAAGAAGGAAATGGGTCAAAGAAAGAGATAGATGGCGAGAAGGATCGAGTAATTAGTAACAATTTACTAATTGGCACTACCCAGGTGGAGGCCACTACAAATCCACTTGGGAAACAAAGTTCCTACTGTGAGGAAGAGACGTTCCTACCGAGAGGAAAACCTTCTCGCTGGATCTACTTGCCCAATTCAGTAAAATAAAACATGTGTTCAGTATATGGGAACATATTAGTGGGAATTATGATAAATCCAGTCTAAATAGCATTTGGAATGGATTTGATTGGATCGGATCTTGAACTTTATCTAGGCGCGGCATATAGCCCACAACCTTATTAACATGAGTGCTCGGCTATTGAAGTTGAAGCTACAAGACAGCCATGGTTTACATCAGTGGAAAGTAGTTCTACATTGCAACTATTCGTCTCTATTACAAGCATTCAAGTTACAAATCTTTGCACTAGATTCACCTCTAGCAAGAGTAAGCTCATCTATAAAACTCATGGAATGAGGATGATAATGACGAGCATCAAACTAAACCCAACTAAACACCTTATGCTATGTGCATGCTTATACCAGATTTACATCAACGCCTCAACTCTATGACACAGGCACGCAAAATGCACTACCATATGTACGGACCTCGAACTTCAAGAACGACCTCCTCAGTTTCTGTTAGGGCTAGACATATCACGTGTCAGGCATACTTTATAAATCAATTTCGTATAATCCAATAACCCACCGAATGAGTCAGTTGCGACTGAGATAGACTTCTCTTCTTGGACTGGGCATCAGAGTTTCTGTTCGGCCATTAAATCACAGTCATGAAAACCAGTTAATAAAAAGCAAGGAACTCCTCATTAGATAACAAGGCTGCTAATAAAAATAAAATTCTAAAACCTTAACAGCTGGTAACCCAATGTTTCTCAGACTTAAGGATCGAAGGATGTGAGGATCGAACTAATCTACTTTAAGGAATGTTTTCTTCTTTTTTTGGTCCAAGTTGAAGTGTCCATGTGTCAACATATCCTAGTGTCTTGATGGTCCAACACGGTTACTTTAGTTGAAATAAAGAGTCCAAGGAACATTGCAAGCAACCACATCCAAGGTGCAACATGGATGCTAAACTCTGAATTTATGAGAAACAACAAGAGTACAAGACAAATATAGGTAGCCCCAACCAGTAAATTTTCTAAATTGATACTTGCAGAAATCCCAGGACAAATATTTCCGAAAAACTGAAAACAAAAAACACATAAATATATGTCCACTGCTTACCATGTTCTTCTTCATCCCCGGACTGGGTAGTGAAGAACGGAGTCAGGTAGTTTTTGTCCAATGATGAGAAAGAAGGTGCACTGCAGAAACAAATTGTATTTCAGAAGTTTTACTCAGATGAACAATTCTATAAGAAGAGATACTGCTGTAACAGATATTGTACACTACCTTCGGTGGAACTCTTTTAGTCTCATCTTGAATCTATTTGAAGATGACTCTTCTTCATCTTGGGAAGGAGATACGTAGCCATCACTCCTGTTGAAGCCCTGATAAGAGAGAGAAACCTAACTACATCAACTAAAATGCCAATGCAGCCCAAACAAGATAAATGCTATGATGATTATAAATTGGTATCGGAAACTTCCTTATAAACATGTCAGTTTTCAAAGAAACCACCTTCAATTTTTATTTTTAGAAACCGCATTTTGAAAACATTTTTTTAAGCTGTAGAGCCACCTTTAAGCATAAAAAAGCTATTTGACCCTTAATCAACCACATTTGCTCCAAGTTTATCAGCCGTGACACTACCATATCATCCTTGATTAACAAAATGGTAGTAGATTTAGAACCAAATTAGTTCTTTAGTGCATAAATGTGGTTCTACCATTATAAAATGTCTCAAAAAGAAATCTATTGAAAATAAATTTGTAAAAGGTGTTTTCATACAAAATGACATAGTTAAAAGGTGGTTTCCATATAATTCTATAAATAGGCCAGTTCTAATTTCTTTCATTGACTTCCATCAATTCAATCCAACCTGCTATATGACTAAAGAAGAGGCGGATTGGGTTGGGGGTGGGGGTGTTTAAGGAGGGCGGCAGGTGATTAATCCATGATGCCTACAAGTACATAGACTGGACTTCTATTATCTCAACAGATAATAGTTTAGAATTTAGCATGATAATTCAGCCTTTCTATGAGTGATTTCCCCAAATATTATTTTAAAACAAAATAATCCCTATAATATGCCTCCATCCAAACTATTACCCAAATTGTAGTCCACGTCATCGTATGCAAAAGGCAAAGTTACGGAGGTAAAACGCCATCACCGTTGGCGTTTTATTGAAAAAACAAACGCCAACTGTACTGGCGTTTTATGTGCAGCAGCAAATGAAGAAAAGACAGAGGGCAAGAAGATGTCGCACCAGGCACCACAACATTGCCAATAGCAGCAAATGGGAGACTGAAAGAAAGGATGAGAGTGAAAGAGGGGAGGAGACAAAGGCTGATGAAATTGGATTCAAAATATGCTTTCACTGCACTGCCACTTTGTCTTACTTTTCTTTCGCCTTCCCAATGGCTTCTGCTACCTCTTCTTCCTCGTCTCAGGTGGTGAACCAACGGTGACGCTTCATCTCCACCACCACCTCCTCCGCCTCCTTCTCCTCGCGACAGCCCAGCTCAGCCCTGGAGACAACCACTGCCACTCTGACTCAATCTCTGCCCAAACTAATTACATCACTAATTCCAATCCACCCCGGCGGCAGCGACGCCCCGACCCCGAGACAGCCAAGTGGTTCCCCTCGACGATGCACCACCCTTGTGACATCCAAACCCACCCTCGGCGACGCCCCACACTCGTGATAGCCCAGCCCATCTTAGCAATGCAAGCCCTCCCTTTATTACTATATAGAAACGCCAATTGAATCGGCGTCTTCTAGTAGAAACGCCAATTTCAATTGGCGTTTTACATTATATAATCGCCAATTTAATTGGCGTTTTATATTATAAAATCGCCAACGCAAATGGCGTTTTAACTCCGTTATAATGCCGTTTATGTGTGGTGACGTGGACCATAATTTGGGTAATAGTTTTCAAGGAGGCATATTTTTGGAATTGTTTAATTTTAAAATAATACTTTTGGAAATCACTCCCTTTCTATACTCCAAAACACTATTGGGGATAGTAGAGAGTGTTATACAGTCAGCTACTGAAACCAAGGAATGCACATTATTATTCACTAACAGTCTATATCCGTCCAGCCAACACAAAAGAAAAAGAAAATTATAAGACAATTATATGCTTTAAAGCATTTTGAACTCTGAACTTACATCCCCTATGTGGCCTTCATTACTATCACCTATAACTTGCAAGGCTTCAAGCATGGTGCCAGTTGATCCTCCAATAAGTAAAACCTGAAAAATACTATCAGGAATTAATTTAAAACATCTACGTATGCGAAAAATCAAAACTAACATGAAACCTTGATTATAAGAGAAATGCAGACAGCTCATTGTTTTATTTCTTGTTCATTTCATTCCCTAACTTAATGTATTTTCATGTACAGGTGATCTCTCTTTCCCTATACAATTGCCATCACAATGTAGATGATGACATCAGCAATAAATAGTTACATTCAGATATTCAAAACTAGTTCATACTAGAGGTACTTGGAAATTAAGGGCCATATATTACATCATTACTTCGGAGGCGAGAAGTAGAAAATAAGACTCACAAAAAGGCTGCAAAGGAGTCTAAATATGTGATTACACAATTTGGAAGTTTTTAGTCACAATACTCTCTTTTTCTTCACACCAGTAACAAGAATGAGAAAGGTTCCCTACAACTTCTCCCTTCTGCAGAGGCAGTGACTGCACAAAGTGGGGACTGGTTGCAACTAGGGTTTCTTATAATTCTCCCAACCACAGTGGTTCAAAGTAGAGCAGAAAAGCAAAGAGACACGTAGAGACAGCACATGAGAAATGAAGTGGTAAGTTCTGAATCAATTCGGAATAAGCAGTCACAAAATCCAACAAAAAATTTCAGATAGTAATAGTTTGAAAATGACAGATCAAGAAGCCCACCGTCAAAACAACTATTGCTGTGGTCGCTGTGAAAATTGTTTGGCCATGTCCTTCAGGTAGATCATGAACAGATTGGAGAGCAAGAGCAAAAGCCATAGCCCCTCTTAGCCCTGATCAGGGTATAAAATATCTTTATGTATGACCATATATATTTAGCAAGATACATTAACATGATTTGAAGGGGGGAGGGGGGGCGAGGAAAAGAAAAGAAAAAAAAACACCAGCTTCATACCGCTGTACCAAAGTGCTTTTTGATGTTTCATTGGTATCTTTCGATGTGCAGGACGAGCCAGATTTACCAGATATCCACAAGAGAAGACATTGACAGCCCTTCAGAAAATGAAAATCAAACCTTCTGAGCAATTTTGATATGCATTCTCACCGCCCTGCTATACGTATGCTTACCCACATGAAATAACTACTAATTCCACAACCATTTCATGTATACTTGTCCCCATTAAATTTTTGTGATATTCAAGTGAACAGACTATATGAAGTATATATAAAAATAAACAAATTTGTCAGGTGTCTCCAGTAATCAATCAGCTGGTTCCATCATATCAACAGAAATTTATAATGAAAGAAACTAGATAGGCCCCTTACCTTGAAATCACAATAAATATCTGATCAATTCAAGCTAGTTAAGGAACAACTCCGAGGCAGGAGAACATCCAAGTTATGTATAACTACCTTCAACATGTCTTACACAATTTTTTATGATAATAAAGGATACAATCGAGAAGAATATAAAGCCGACATGTGACCAGCTGTGCTTTTCCATGACAATATCGAGGCCCATGTATATAAATCTGCAAATAACAAACCAAGTCAAAAACATCTACAACTTACCTAAGCAAATGATTTTCTATTAAAAAAAACAAAGTGGCCTTTCTTACATAAAAGTCTCCGCTAACGATGATATTAGATGGAAAAATTCAGATACAAATTGTTGAGACTTCTCTGACAAATTTGAGAAAGTATAGTGCTTCATGACCTGCAAAGGATAAGCAAACATCCTTGACCATTTTTGAACTTCAACCATAGATAGAATATAAAGATCAACTCAACATGTACTCACAATCCCGGTAAACAATATTGATACAATGCCAGAGAGACCAAGACCTTCCGCAAGCATGTACCTGTAATGTAGACAACATCAGTTCAGAAAAGCTCCCAGAAAGTTATTAAAAGAAGAGGAGAAGAGTATCTTATGCTGCTTACGAGAAATATGGAAAAAGAACGAAAAGACAGCTTTCCAAGTTCTGGAGGCTGAGCAGAGGAAGGCACAAAAACAATGCCATTAGAACGATTCATAACAATTTCCAACTTCATTTGGTAATTTAAGAAAACATTACAAAGTACTCACTTATCAATATCTAGACCTGCATACTTGAAAAGGTTCACGAAGTCAAGGTTGCACAATACATTCCCATGCTAAATGAAAATCAAAAGAATAGCAAATGAGTAGTATGATAGCATTTAGTATAAGGATATGAGAGCAGATATAAATCCAACGCCAACCCCTGCATGGAAATATGTTGATGCTCAGATCAGATTCAACAAAAACTTAGAAAGTTTAAAACAAAACAAAAAACAAAGAGGGAAGGGGAATAGGTAAGACATAATGAGTGACAATAATCAAGAGCCATCCATTTCCTCCAGTAACAATTTTAGTTCTCAGAAACATGTTGACTGACCTAATTTCGGAATCATTTGACTATGCAGAAAGACAATAACAAGAAATGCCTTGAAGCATAAGTGAACAGAACATACAGAAAGATACAACAAAATATGAAGCTATTCTTTATGTTTGACTCCAACCCTATGTTCCCGCCCGGGGAGGGGGAAGCATTTTCAAAATATATCTACAAACAACAGGGCATCCTGCAGAAATGAGTAATGACATATTGACATAATGGCATCTGTGCATCACAGCCTCCCACCTCGAGATAGAACTTGCAAGTTCAGAGTAACCTGGAGAAATAAGTAATACATGGCATATTGACATGGGCATCATGGCCTACCACAGGGCCGGCTATTAGGGGGTGCGAGGTGGGGCGACCGCACAGAGCCCCCAATTGTAGACTGATATTAAGGGCCCAAACTTGAATGTATGGTTATATATTTGACTCTGCTAAATATTATATAAATAACAAGG
>BSSO01003002.1:0-17629 GCA_030267885.1 Mesembryanthemum crystallinum
GGATTATTCTTTGCAAATATGAAAGGTGGGATTATTTTCTGCAACTCGCTGAAAGGTCAGATTATTAAAAACCAATTTTCCTAAAAAAAAAAGTTTGTGCAGAACCTCCTGATAAAAACAGAAGGCCATGACGAACACACTTTTATGCGTTTTTCGGCCAATTTAAATGAAGTTATGACCAATTTCCTCTCATCCTTTAAGCATATTTTAAGGGAAAAACGGTCAGAATCTCATTTAAAGTGGCCGGAAAATGATTTAAGGTGTGTCCATCATGGCCTTTTGTTTTTATAAGGGGGTTCCCCACAATAAAAGTTTTATAAGAAGGTTTTTTTTTTTTTTTTTTCTAAAAAGTCCATTTTATAGGAGTGTTCCCAACAAAAAATCCTTTTTTTGTTTTTTTTTTAGTTGAGTTATACAATGATGGGGTATACTAGTAACAAAATTACATTACGCTATAAGCTATACTCCGGCCAGTTTCTAGTCAAAGGGCCAATCCTAAGGGTAGGTTATGGAATGTGATGGTTTAAGACCCACGTTTAAAAAGGGTCCAGAAATATGAATTTTTATTTGCCGTGATATTTTATTTCTTGTACGATGAATTGTTAAAATTCTCTAACCAAATTTTTCTTTTTTTTTTTTTTTTTTTTTTTTTTTTTTTTTTGAAAAGGCAAGATAACCAGGATTATAGTCTATACTAAGAAAGCAATCCTAAATGTTCATCACCAACAGCCTGGTGAGGAATAGAGAAACAAACAAAAACAAAAAGAAACTAACGTAAAAACTGCAAATGATTCTAAATAGTCAATTGATTTGCTAATTCAATTGAAACAGATAACAACAACCATCTCCAAGCCACACCCACAAATCGCCTCACAACCACCGAGCCGGAAAGCCCATCACAGAATTGGACCCAACAGCCCCAACAAGAGACCATCTAAATCTGGGATAGCCGATCAACAAGCCAAAAAACCCACCTCCTCCACCACTCAGCAACACCTCCTCTACCAGCGACAACGGTCAAGATGTCAGCAGAAGCAGCATAGGCCTTAGGCCGGTACTTGGAAAGTGAAGAAGACGAAAGAAGCAAAAGAGGTAGGCAAAAGGCAAATCACAAGCCGACAATCAAGAACAGAAAATCCAGATCTGAAGGAAAACAAACCCACCGGTGGATGAGGAGGACGACGACGACGGCAGCCACAACTCACACGTGACCAACCCAATCACGCCCACCAAGCCACAGACTTGAACAGAACGTCACGGGACACGGCCCCGACAACAAGCGGCTGGATCTCGCCCTCTCCTCCTTGACAAGCAGCAAACATCTCAATCTCTTTCTTCAAAGGAAGCGCACGCCAGGCCGAAGCTCGAAGAAAAGAGATAGCGAATGCAAACAGATAAAGGGTAGACCACCACGACTTCCATGATGGAGGCTCGTCGCCGGAGGCTACAAGGAGACAGAGGAAACGAAGAGGAGCAAACGGGCTGAAAGAGGTGAAAAGAAAGAGATATGATAAGGGATAAGAGGCGGCGGTTGAGCCTGTAGAAGAAGTTAGGGTTTCTAACAGAAAGGGTTGAAAAATTCTAGAGAGAAGGAGGAGCCCCTCTCTCTAGATTTTGCTTATTCCCTTTTGCTATTTAACAAGATTATTTGATGTCGGTCTCCTCTAACCAAAGTTGATAAAGTAGATGATATATTACTTTCATTCAAGTATACTGACTAGTAAGGCATCACTATTTGTATTAGTATACTTTTTTTTTGAAAAATTTACCGCCAACTTCTCTATATAGTACCTTTTTTGTGACAAACCCCCCTATATAAAAAAAATTGTAAGGAATCCCCCTTTATGACATAAAGCTTTTTTTAAAAAAAAAACCCTTTCCGGCCATTTTTTGAATTTTCCGGTAAGTATTTTATTTTTATGACCGTTTTGCCCCTCTCTTATACATATGTATCTATTCCATTTGTTTCCCTCCAAACATTGCAAACATTGGAAAACATTTCAATTTTCAGTGTGTGTGTATGATTGAATTTGAGGGTTTTGTTCTCCCTCATAAAGCCTGTGGTTACCTTAAACAACACCAATTCAACCCTAAACTCTAATTATCAATACCAAACAATACAATCGGATGAGAAGAATTAATAGAGAGAAATAGATTAGAGGGGACGAAATTTACCTCGACATATTCTTCAATCAATTTGATTTTCAAGATAAAATCCAAAGAAGTGATGAATTGAGAGAATAAGAGAGAGATCTGAGTCGGGAAAAGGTACTGGGATGAAAATACGGTTAATAAATGAGTTAATATAGGGAATAGGTACATATGTATGAGAGAGGGGCAAAACGGTTATAAAAATAAGATACTCACCGGAAAATTCAAAAAAAAGGCCAGAGCGGGTTTTTTAAAAGCTTTATGTCATAAAGGGGGGTTACTTACAAGTATTTTTTACATAGGGGGTTTGTCACAAAAAAGGTACGCAATTTTTTTTTTTTTTTTCATAAACATTGAGGCCATTTCTATGTCGTTCCAAGGCCCATCGGGATCGGGGCTGTTAGGTCATTGGTTTCTTGCATGACTATATGACTAACAAACTTGATTATATGTAAAAAATGCTTTAAGTACATGTTAATGATAATTCTCTCAGTGTAACCAATAAACTTCCCCCCCCCCCCTAGTGCATATTCTATTTCACTCTCTTTAGTGGAGAGAAATTTCCCGCACTTTTACATTTTCACCACCTTGAAAACATCAAATGACACTAACTAGGGTGTTCAGTTTGTCTAAAAATACCTAAACTAAACTACTTGAACTTCTTTCTAGTTTTAAGAAAGAAAAATTTGCAAATAACTACTTTTTAAATTCCACTTTTTGCGAATAACTATCTTATAATTTTTTTTTTTTTGAAAATAACTACCTTTTATTCATTTTTTTTGTAGTTTAATACCTTAACCTTTTTTCTGGCGAAAAAAGATGTGGAGTGACCATTTTACCCCTCACTATTTTCTGAAAATAACTATTCTTTTTTTTTTTCTTAAGGTGGTATCACTTATTTTGATTTTGGAAAGAAAATAATAAAAGGGGAGGGAAAACACCCAAAAAACATTTATTCATTAAACTAGGGGTAAAATGGTTAGTCCACATGCTTTTTTTGACCGAACTAGGACATGAAGTAGTGATCGACAAAAAAAAAGTGGTTAAAAGGTATATATTTTCAAAAAACAAAATTATAAGGTAGTTATTTGCAAAAAGTGGAATTTAAAAGGTAGTTTTCGGCAAATTTCTTTTTAAGAAAAGATGCATTACTTTAGAGAACTCAATCAAATAGCTGATTATCTCTCCAAAAGTTGTCTAACTGACCCTAGCTTGATATGTAATATGCTCCCTAATTTTAGCACCTTTATTGATGTATTGCCCCTTCTCAATGACTCATTATGAACTTTATACAACAACAACAAAAAAAAAAATAAAAAAATGACCTGAATTAAATAGAATTGAGACATGAAATGTGATTTAATGAGGTGAAAAATAGATACACCTTTAGCAGAGGATAAATTTATGTATATGCATATATTGTGTGCACTTTATCTCATCTTCCACAAACTTGGGATATATGCCATTGGGAATTCAAATCTTACTTATATGTAACGTTGTTAGGTGTAAATATCATTTTGGATATTTTTTTTGTTAGTTGTTATGTTCCAGTCTCAAATGTCTCTCAATCCCAGTGCACCAGTTCTTTTTGGTTTGCATATTACATCCCATGCTACAAGAAGGGTTTTAGAATATGTAGCTTTACCACTCCATAAGTAATTCCTGCAAATATTGGTGATGTGCTTCAATACTTTAGTGGGAAGTATGAATATTGAGCTCCAATTTATATGAATGGTCAATAGAACTGAGTTTACCAATTGAACTCTCCCTGCCTGTGAGAGACTTCTTGAATCCCATTGAACGAATTCTCTTGGTCATCTTCTTCTTCATTAGTTTATCATAATCAGTGCTTGTCAGTTTCCTAAAGATATTGTAACACCTAGGTACTTGAAAGGCAATGATTCAACTCTGAACCTTGACATTCCTTGGATGTCTTCTATCACACTGTCTTCCATATTACTGCAGAACATTTCTGTTTTATTGTTGTTAGCTGCAAGGCCTAATGCTACTGTAAATGCTTTGAGCCCTTTGTGAAGGATGAGGACTGAGGGTAGTTGACCTTATAGAACAATATCACATCATCTGCAAAGCACATGTAATTCAGCTTCATGCTTGAGCACAATGGATGATACTGAAAACCTGGCAATGGGGAAACATGCTTCAAGACAACGATGTTCAGAGTGGCAAGGATAAGACAACAATACATGCGATGATTCGCGGGGTAGCCAAGGTACACACAAAGAGTGGAACGAGGTGCCAACTTGTGAGGGGTGGAGGAGGTGATGTTGGGATAACAAAGACAACCGAAAAGCCAAAGGTGAGAGTAGTAGACGAGTTTCCCAAGGAGATGGGTATAGGGCATAGCATTGTGAGAGGAAGATGAGGGGAGGATATTAGGGAGATGGGAGGCCATGTGAAGGGCCTTAACCCAATGTGAGGGAGGGAGTTGGGTTTGGATGAGAAGTGGACGAATCATGTTATTAATTTTCTGTGTCATCCATTTTGATTTCCCATGTTGTTGTGATGTTCTAGGGCAAGAGAAACGCATTACTATGCCATTTTGATCAAAAAGATTAGTTAAAGGGTTGTTGTCAAACTCGCCCCGGTGATCACATTGAAAGGTCTTAATTTCACAATTAAATTGAGTACGGACAAAGGCGCGAAAGTGAAGGAATTTATAAAAGACCTCACTTTTGCGTCAAAGAGGATGCACCCAAATAAATTGTAAATAATGATCCGAGAAAACAATATAGAACATTTTTCCACCCATGCTAGTAACAAGACTATTCCAAACACCCGGATGAATAATTGCAAAGGGATGATGAATGGTTCGTATAGGACGGGCAGACACGGGGTAGTTTGGCTAGCCATTGTATCTCCATCAACAACATAGAGAGACTTTTGAGGAAGGTGGGAAAAGGGTCTTGGTGTTTGATAACGTTGTGAATGTTATCAAATTAGGGCTAAGGCCATTGAGGGTAAATATCACAAGGTTTTCGTTGTCAATGGGTTTGCCGACTTTACGAAGGAGATCAGCCAAAGACTTGATCTTGTGACAGTAATCATGGATAGACATGTCACTAAGGCTAAAATTGTGCGATTCGTCATTAAGTTGGAGGGCACGAGATGTTTGATTATCCCGAAAAAGAGTTTACAACGCAACCTAAAGGGCATGGGCGGATTGGTTGGGGGCTTGAACCATCTGAAGGAGAGAGTCCTCAACGGTGCCATTTATCCGCATATGGATGGTGGCATCAAATTTCTCCTACTTGTCATCATCGGCACTTTCGGCTTTACTCTTGCCCGTAAGACACGATTTGCATATAGACGTTGTTTTTAAATTTTTTGGATAAACATGAATAGTAAACAAAAAAAAAAAAAAAGGGACAAGAGTTGGGGAAGGTTTAGGAAAGCTAGTAAAAGGAAAAGATTGTGGAAGGAGGAAAAATGGGAAAAGACAAGATTAGGGTTTTGGAGAGTTGGAGAAGATTAGGAAAGGTTAGATTGGAAGATAAGGCAAAGGAAGGAAGAAGAGTATGGGGAAAAGGGTAGGCAGACAACCGGTGGCTTGGGCGGCAAGGTGGTCGGTCTGGGGGCGGACGGCTTGGGCGGCAAGGTGGTGGCCGGGGTTGGTGGTTGTGGAAAGGCAATGGAAGACTTGGAACAACCAAAAGATCCGGAACCAAAAGACAACAACGACAAAAGCGGCGGAGTTGGTGCTAGGACGGCGGATCTGCGGCATTGCACAACTGTTTGAGGAGGGTTTGGGAGACAGTGTTTCATCGCTCTGATACCATATACAATAATATGATTGGGAATAAATTCTGTGAGGATTTCCTATTTTATAGATGAGTATATATAGGGATACAATATTAAATGGGCCATAACAAGTGTTGGGCCTTTGTATCTAATTACAATTAAAATTACATAATAATATATATTCTACTCCCTCCGTCCTATTTAAACTTGTCACATGGTCTTTGCACACATATCAAGACATAGTTAAAAAGTCTCTACCCTTTAAAAAGTGAAAACAAAAGTAAGAAAGAGACGGAAGTAAATATGAAAACAAGGAGGGGTATTTTTATCACATAGCTCACATTTTAAGGCCCAAAAAGAAAAAGACAAGTTTATTTTAGGACGGAGCAAAAAGGAAAATGACAAGTTTAAATAGGGATGGAGGGAGTATCAGTTTCATCCCCCAGATGTACCTTGTAATATACCACATAAATGACATTTCATAAAAATTAATACTAGTATAATGTATAATAAGTAATTTGATATTTTTTTTTTATTGAAATTAGTGTGTAATGGCTAATGCTATGGGATTTTAATTCTCTTATAAATAACTCAAGGTATTAAGGAGATATATAATTGATTAGGCCTCCAACCATTAGCTTAAACTTATGGTCGGAGGCCCAATCAATTATTTATCGTCTAATACGCCCCCTCATGCGAATGCCCTTTGAGCTTAAAGCGTGGATGATGCACAGGCCTAGCCTACCTTGTGCTTAAAGCTCAACTATAGGAGAAATCTCAACCATAGGAGCAGGTTATGGTTGGAGGCCCAATCAATTATTTATCTCCTAATACAAGGTATAAATAGTATCCGCTTTTTCACAAAACATCACAGGTAAATAGTGATTGTTTTGACTTTACCTCTCACTCTGGTCTCTTACACTCCTCGTATCCTCTTTGTTCAAACCCATAATAGCTGGTTTCTCCGCCGACACCACCACCCGTGGATAGCCGTCAACGCCATTCTGTTTACCACACAATCATTCATTCTCTTAATCACTCCTTTACCACCAAAATTCTCTAACTTACTCCTTTACCACCGCCATTTTTGCTCTTAATCACTCCTTCACCGCCGCTATATATACTCTCTATCAGGCTAGTGGTTTCTGGCTCACTCTGCTCACTTCAATTGTTGATGGAGATACGCTCACCTCTCTTGCAGTTATGTTCTAATTTGTTATACTAGGGTTTAGGGTTTTTTTAATTTCAGTTCTATTCTAATTTGTTAAAATAATAGGGTTTTTAGGTTCTAATTTGTGTTTTTTTAAAGTTTCTATTATGTATGGATTCAGAGGTGAAAGATACGTGAAGAAAAAATATTTCTTACCTCATTGAAGTCCAGTATAAATATTCCTTACCTCATTCAAGTCCATTACTGCATGATGCCTAAGCCTCAAGAGGAGCAGCAAAGCAAGATCCTTTAAGGGACGGCAATGACAATAAAAGGGCTATTATAGGTGGTGGTCTCTGCATTAGTTCTCGAGGTGTGATAGTGACTGCAAACTATTGTGGCTTTCATTCATATACTTTAATTATGTCAGAGGTAGAAGAGATTGTCTGTAGATCTTTAAAATTTTAATTTTATTTCATGATCAGTTTATTTTATTTATTTTAGTTGTTTTTTTCTTTCGGGAAATTGGTGTAATTATTATTTTACATTATATTATATTATTTTACATTAAATTATGAGACTATTTGTGATGTTATTGAGAGTAAAACACCTTGATCATGTATTTTGTCAAATATCATTTGATATAGCACATTTAGAGCAATTATTATACCAATCTCATCAATCGCGCCTAGTGTCTATATGATGAAATCTCTAATGAACGTTACAGGAATTACAAAATCTCGACCAGGATGATCCACCAAGATCATGCCAATTACAGTACCATCCCTCTCAAATACTGGAGAACCAGAGGCTCCTGATAATACATTAAATCCATCAACCTCAATAAGAGGTAAATGTGGATGCAGGTCGAAGAAGTCAATGTCAGCATTATTTCGGACCCTCCAACTATCCTATATCCCAAGATCTTCTGGGTAACATCACGAACCGTCTTGAGTATCATCAATTAACGGAAATATGGTATGGTTGGAAAAATAATATGATACTCTGCCACTTAAAAAAGAGAAAATAACACCGATTTGGTAATTCCCTACTCGTTAATAAACATTGTGTCACTAAATGCCACAAAACCAAACTTGTTACTCACCCCTGCCTCCCGTAAATCAATTAGTATATTAACTAAATATTGATGATATAGTTTGTATGTGTAACACTTGTTATCGTAAAGATCTGTCCTCCCTATCTTTGACCTTAATTTAATTATACAATGATATCTACCATTAAATGATACAGAGACTATTCGTGATGCTATCGAAAGTAAAACAACCTGTGATCATGCATTTTGTGAAATTCATAGATTTAAAACAGTTGGAGCGATCACGAGGGATGTTGATGTTGACTTTTTTAATCAACAATTGTATTTATTGAGGTTCATAGATTCAATGTGTTCTCAAAAGCGTCTGATTGCCCGATATTCCAAAATTGATGGTACCGTGATTGGCATGACCTTGATGGTTGAAATTTTGTGATTCCACCTTCATTAGGAGAAATTATTAGATAGTCCCGAACCATTGATAGTCCTCTTATTCAAAAATCTTGTACAATGTAATAATTAAGTCATTCTTCTTTAGATATTACATCATGTAGGTTCGGTGTGATTGATGAGATCGGTAGGGTGGTTAGGTGAGCGCATGCACTAGGAGATCTCGTCAGGGCAATAAGAGCTCTCACGGGTCTCGCAAGTGGCACAAGAGTGGGAGCTCTTTACATATTTCGAGATTATTGAAGCAATCGGTATATGGATAAAAATAATTACAATAATTTTCAAGTGAATAGGAGTGGGTTACAATTAATTTGTGAGAAAAGGACCACTAGTCTTAGACAATGTAATAATTTCTTTTTGATTAGACATTTCATCATAAGAAGGTTTGGTTCGATTGATGAGATCGATATGGTTGTTAGTCGATGCCGGGGCAGTAGGAGATCTGGTTATGGCAAGAGAGCTCATATCGGTCTCGTAAGCGTCACAAGAACGGGAGCTCTTTCAAGATATTAAAATGATTGAAGCATTCACTAGAAGGGGTAAGATAAGTTTCATAATCATGTCGCTGAAAAAACCGAGAAAAGAAAAAAAAGAAAACTGTAATTTTTTACACAAGTGGTATGAAATTTATTTGTACCTAACTGGAATTTCAGAGCATACATAGAGAACTTGAATATTTTGATGGTAATAACAACATAATAAAAAAATGCACCTTCTTTATATGATCATAAACCTTAAGAAACTCACATATATGTTGTTTTGCATGTAATAATGTTTTGATAGGTGTTTAAGGATCTTGTAAATCCGGTTGCTTGAACAAAAATATATACATATACAAGGAAGCACCGTTTATTGAGAATAAAGAGCCTAATACTGGTTGTGGCTGTTTAACAGTTTTGCATCGTAACTATTAGCTTGACATGCAATATGTCACATATCTAATGTGTTGGTGCTTCATCGCTTCAAAGAATAAAGTCATAAAATATGGTAAGAGGGCTTGTAGTGGTATGTGCCTTTGTGTGGCCAATTCTTAGCCCATGTAGCCTATGTAAGCCATCTAACACAACAAAAAAATCGGGGTAATGATCGCGTTTGCGGTGCTGGTTGTGTCATTGCGTAAGTGTTCCGTGAGGAACGCAGACGATTCATAGCTATCGCAACATGTTTAAACACTTAAATTAAATTCAAAAACCTCTACAATGTGGCAATGGCATCGTGTATCAACCGCTGGTTTATTTTATGGTCTAGCAATGAAGATTTTGGGGGTGAACTTACCTGGAAGTTAGGAGGCTACCAGATCACAATGAGGACATTGCCAAACGGGGTTTTATGAAGCATGGAAGAGATGATCTTAAATGGTTTAATTGTACTATATATATACACCAAGACACCAAAGTGAAACTCCGTTTAATTAAAATTTGCTACTGTATTTAATATTGCTCTCAAATTTTTTTTGAAGTGGATGATTAACATGACAATCATCAAATTAACATGACCTATAAAGATCCCATTGAAATACTTTTTTTCATATACTTTGGAGCGTAGAATTTTTCTAATCGAAATCCTGATTAAATTTTTTCTTGTTCTAGATGCTGTAAAATTTGGAACTCAAACCTACTTTTCATTGGTTTTAAATCATCAAATTAAATAAATGATTAACATTATAAATCATCAAATTAATAGTGGAAAAATGGAAAATGATCAAATAATCATTATAATAAGTCAAAATTCCATCTCTGGCGAAAAAGAGCTCCACTTGACTTGTTTTATTATTTTTAATGTCATTGTGGTGGCCATAACACATTTTTATGAATTAAACATCATCGGAGCATTTTTTAAATATCAACTTGTCATCAAGGGTCTATTTTTAATGCCAATCTAGTCATTCGAGACTAAACCAAAACTCAATTATCAATTGTAAAATCAACCGACCTCATAGCCGGTCAATGGACTCATGGAAAAGACAACATCAAGATATTACACAAGGGGAAGAAAGACTTAATTGAGAAAATAACGAATAATGTGTTTGAAATGAAATATTCTGTATTTTTTAATTCTAAGTTGATATATGTAGATATATATGACAATGTGTAAGTGCCTGTTTTCTAAACCTTAAAAAAAGGGAACTGAATTGAATGGAACGAAACGAAACGAAACTGAACTAAACGTACTGAATTGAACTAAATTGAACTATTATTATTATTATTATTATTATTATTATTATTATTATTATTATTATTAGGAAAAATTCCACTTTGGTGTCCTATGATTTGGCATAATCATTTTTTTGTTACCTATATTTTTAATATTCTCACTTTGGTGCCCTATGAATTGCAAATTAGTTTCAATTTATTTCATTTCGTTAGCTCTGTCAAAAAATTTGTTAAAATGATGACGTGGTACCATTATTTTTAATGTTAAAATGAAAAAAAAAAAATTGTTGACAAAATTGCCCTTACTTAAACTACATCTCTTCTTTACATAATGAAAATCCAAAATTAATCGGAAAAGACAAAAATGCCCCTCTTTAGGGTGCCACGTAAGACTCTTTAACGAAAAAGTTAACAGAGTTAACGGAATGAATTAAAATGAAACTACTCCCTCCGCCTCACTATAACTTGTGCACTTTCTATTTTGGTCTGCCCCTCTATAACTTGTGCATTTCCTATTTTGGACATACTTCTCACCAAAATTCTCCCATTTACCTCTCAAATAAAGAGTAAAACAAAAGATAAAGCCCACCCACTTGCCTCCCTAAGGGGCAAACTAGACTATTCCCCTTTGCTTTAAAATCTGTGCAAAAGCAATTGCACAAGTTATAGTGGGACGGAGGGAACAATTCACAGGGCACCAAAGTGGGAATACTAAAAATATAGGTAACCAAAAAATGATTATGCTAAAACTCAGGACACCAAAGTAAAAATTTTCCTTATTATTATTAGAGTAACTCTCTTGTACAACCGTCAAACCGTTAGACGACGTAATTTAAACGTGACTTTTCGTAACATAGGGATTATTTTTAGCGATTTAGGGGCTACTTTATACAACTTGACCCAATCAAGTAATAACTTTTTGCAATTTAGTGGTTAATTTTATTGATTTAGGGGTTACATTTTTATGACGTAGGATAGTTTTATGAAAATACTATAAAAGTATAAAAAGTAGCCTCTAATTGACTAAAAAGAGCCCATAAATTGCAAAAAGTCACCATTATATTGGGTCGTCTAATGGTTAGACGGTTGTCTACAAGAATTTGCGTTATTATTATTATTATTATTATTATTATTATTATTATTATTATTATTATTATTATTATTATTATTATTATTATTCGTTCCAAAAAGAAATTCTTGTTTGACTTTGTGAGATAAAAGTTCGCAAACATGGACAATTAATTAATGATTGCAATATAATATTAATATAATTAAAGTACTCAAAATACTGATGCATCTAATTAAAATTGTCTTTTTAAAATTAAATAAAATACTCATCCATCTAATAAAGATGTCTCTTACACTAAAATCAAATACTCGAACTAACTATGCTTCCATAAGGATTTTTATTTCATTTTATGTTGTACATAGTGGTGTTGAGGACGACTCATTGAACTCAACAAATTCCATCCTATCTATCACGTGGGACTTGTTTATAACTGTTACCCATCATTCAAATGTCATTACTTTTGTTTTTCAATAGTCTACAACAACTACATAATAATAATAATAATAATAATAATAATAATAATAATAATAATAATAATAATAATAATAATAATAATAATAACTTAACTGAATTGAAACTGAATTAAACTGAACTGAACGGGACAAAACTGAACTGAATATAAGGAAAAATAAGGTAAAGAGAACATGCCCTAAATATGAAATAGGATTGAAGTCTTCAACCATTTTGAGTATAGTATGTTTCAACTCGTTCACATATAACCCCAATCAGAATCCAATTCAACCTATTAAATTGCCAATTCTACACCCACCTCACTACTTTCGTCATTTTTTTTTTTTTTGATAGAACACTACTTTCGTCATTGTTGTTGAAACAAATTAAGAACTATAATTGCTCAATAAATATCATGGGTCAATGTTGAGGCCTAACCAATGTTCTCATTGGACTGGCCCAGTTAAATGTAGCAGTCAAAAACAAAGATGAAGCTTACAACATCAATATGGGTGGGTTGCAGTGTAAAAGGGCCTGGTCATGGCCCAAGCCCAGTACATGGCCTCGATCTAAAACTGGTGGCCACGTGTCACAAAGGTTACACGGAATAGCCAAGGCCAGGAGTATTTTTTTTAGAGGTCTTTTTGTTGCTCCCTCCATTGTCAAATGAAAGTGACGCTATACTATTCATCTCACCACTTTAGATAGAGATAAAATTACTCAAATACCCTTAAAAAAACGATAATTGTGACACTTGTTACATGAAGGATATGCAAGTGGATATTTTTGTCAAATTTGGGGATTTTATTGTCCAAAAATATGAAGTGTAGCCTTGAGTCAAAAATGGCTCAAAAAGTCAAGTATCACTTTCATTTGAGAACGGAGGTAATATTGTTGTTTAATTTGAGGGAAAACTACATTGATACATACAATACTGAGATATGACCAAAATCATAAATAGACTTATTAAGGGTTTAGACTTTTTTTTTTTTTTTTTTTTTTGTATTACTTTTATTCAACTTACGTTAAGATGTATACTCCAACCGATTTCCGATTCTCGGTCGCCGACGTGACAAATTTTTTGACTAACAAATTTGATTATATGGCAAAAACGCCCTTAGCATACCTTGATGATAATTACCAGTGTAACCAACTAATTTTTTTTCCTTGTGGTACATATTCTATTACACTCCTTTGTGGAGGTAAATTTCCCGCACTTTGTAAGGATAATTTGGCAGCCTTTTTTGGTAATTAGAATTTTATTAATGTATAATAAAGCTAGCAGGAAGGTATGTATTCTGGTGAAAATCATTCATCACCTTATAGGAAGGGTTGAAGTGATTTTACCTAGCTAATTATATGCAACCTGAACTTGCGAGAACACACCCAAACATAACAATGCATAACACCCAAATACCTCTAATAAATACCAAGGATAATTTAATAGCCTTATAGTCATGTTACTGGAATCTTGATTTGCACACAACTATTAATCTTACCTTTATTTTTTTTATTTTTTTATTTTTTTTTTGTTATGAAAGTTCAGTATACCTAGATATATTTGAATGGAAATTTTCATTTGAAAAATTTAAACTTGAAACCAATGCATCACACAGATCCTACATTAATACACTCTGCGTCTCCTATTTACCTTTTATAAATCCCAAATATTTTGTCCCTTATTTAGCTTTTAAAACCTAAAATTCACCAACAATTCTTTATAATACCCCCAACTAACTCACCGATACAATAAAAAATCTTACTTTCTCTCTCCAATCACTTTACTTTTTAGATTTTTTACTCTCTCTCAATCAATATCTCTCTCTATTAATTTATTCTCTCACACTAATATCTATCTCTAATATTTTAATCTAACATGGGTTCTCCCACAAGGGCAAAATAGACCAAAAAGCGTCTCCTTAATATTTACCCCATATCAGTTTATGAAAGCTAAATAGGGGACGGAGGGAGTACTAAAATACTCATTGTACGATAATTAACCAATAAACATATATATAAATGGGAAAAATTTCAAAAATGGTACCTGAGGTTTAAGGTAATAATAAAAAGGGTGCCTGACGTTTACCTATTCCCATTTAGGGTACCGAACCTTTGAATTAATTCCCATTTAGGGTCCGATTGTTGATGACGTGAAAACCTCTATTAGAATCGTGAGTTAGAGTTTCATTCATTGTTTTGACACTCGGATCAAGATTTGCTTGGAAATTTGCCTTAAAAACTTCTACAATCCATGTAGCCGAAGCACTTGGGTTCTTGTACAATCTTGGTCAATTTTGATATGAAAAGTTATGTAATCAGCAATTAATGAAACATAGACCCTCTATGGACATTTTTCGGCCTCTACTTATTCCTTTTATGGATTATTTTCAGCCTCTTACAAGTAGCCGAATATTTATCTTCAAACTCCTCCCTTTTTTTAATGCAAACCCCTCTTGGATCACATATTCTCTCAAAACTTTTATAATTTCTAATAGAGTTTTTCACGGCGTAAGCCAATTGAACCCTAAATGGGAATTAATTCAAAAGATTGGGTACCCTAAATGGGAATAGTTAAACGTCAGGCACCCTTTTTTATATTATCCCAAACGTCAGATACCCTTTTTGAAATTTTTCCATATAAATATATCATACTCATTGTTACTACCATTACATCCAATTAAACTATCTAACTGACCTTCATACATATTGAAGAGCATAAAAAGTCCACTACCCGAGCATAGTGGGACGAGGGACGTATTTACACTTTATTTACACACAGAATAAGTACAATGAGTTTACGACTCAAGCAAGTCTAAACATAAACAAAAATACTCGTACTACTATCTCTGCCACTTCGTCACATGAAACATTTATGCTATGTATTTGTCATCTCCCATTGTGGAATGAACCGGCCAAAAGGCTAATTACTTGGCTATTCAAAGACTCCAAATTGTTGCCTCCAGTATGACTCATTTCATTATCCACCATTGTGGTGTCATGGAACGAAACAGAACTCTCCTCTTGGAACACTACGCCACTACTTTTCGACCACAAATATGATCTAGTCATTGTGATTTTTTGTAGTTCCATCGCGACTTCTTTCATTGTAGGCCTCTCTTCGCCTTTGAGTTTCAAGCATCTACTAGCAAGATTTGCAACCTCCTTCGCTTGCTCGAATACTACATCATCCCACTGTATTTTGTCATCCAGGATCTGACTCAGGCAATCATCATTCAATTTCCGAAGAAAAAAGATAGCAAGGAATTTCTCGTTCTCAGGTCTAAGATAGGAAAATGGAGTTTGTCGAGTCAAAAGTTCCACAAGAACAACACCAAAACTATAGACATCGCTCTTTCGAGTCAGTTCATTTGTCTGCAGGTATTCAGGATCTAGGTAACCACGTGTTCCAAGCACCACTGTAGCCAACTGGTCTTCGTCTATAGGGACTAATCTTGAAGCACCAAAGTCCGACACTTTTGCAGTATAGTTTGTATCTAAGAGAATATTCATGGACTTCATGTCTCGATGGATAATTGGGATGGATATTGTAGTGTGCAAGTAGGACAAAACTTCGGCAACTTCTACTGCTATCTTGAGACGGATATTCCATCTAAGGTCAGATGCCTTTCTTTCATCATGCAAATGGTCGTATAGTGTCCCATTGTCGATATACTCGTATACAAGTAGAGGTACTTCCGTCTCCAAACAACCACCTAAGAGCTTGACCACATTCCGATGATTGAGTTGTGATACTACAATGACTTCATTGATGAATTGATCGCTTTGTTTGGGATCGACTTTGAGAGACCTTTTGATGGCAACTACTTGATTTTTCGCCAAAACTCCTTTATATACCACACCAAAGCCTCCCTTGCCAATGATGTTGCCATCACTGTACTTGTTGGTGGCTTTCTCCAATTCTTCAATTTTGAAAATTCGAAACATTTCAACCAATATCTCTCCACGAGTACTACGAAGCCTTTGGTGTAACAAGTGACCACCATTTTGTCTGAAGAATCTTTCTCGTTCTTTTATCCGTTGATTTTTCTCATATTGCCAATTCCTCACAAAGGCCGGTACAAATGTAGTGATGATCATCGCACTAAAACCTGGACAATAGAGCAAAAAAACCAAAGGATTATGCACACTAGCAGTGCGATCAATAACACACTTCTCATTCGACCCTAAGAAGGACCTCAAATTGTGTCTCATTTCCCTCAAAACTAGGACTTCCTTACCATAAAAAAAAAAATATATATATATATATATATATATACTTATGCGGAATTATTATTGTCAAACTGCCCATATGTGAAATAATTAGCCATTCCCCAGTCCCCCCCAAAAAAAAGAGTATAAAAGTCAAAAGTTTGGGGACTAAAGTGAGGATATGAATATTCCAAGATATATAGCACCAAATTAAAGTTTTGATATAGAGTACTATTTGCTAATTAGATATGTCACACATCATCAAAATACTAAGTTTTGAGAGAAAAATATATATACTCACTTCCGATAATGATGATCTTTTTGATTGTTGAAAATGTCATTTCATCGGGCACGCAACGATCACTCTTCTTGCCAGCCCCATGAAATCCCTTCGGGCATTGGCAAGTAAAATTCCCAATAGTGTTAATGCAATCCTCTGGTTTTTCACAATCATTGTGTTCTTGATGAGCACACTCGTTGACATCTGAGAAAAATAAACAACAATCAATGATACATTTATCATAAAATATTTGGACAATCATTCTCTTATCAGGTATTAGGCGAGTACTGGGCTAATAAAAAATAGTACTGTGTAAGCGAAAAACAGTACTGGAGGGGTATTAGGTAAAAAAAAAAGTGATACTAATTTTTGGTCGTCAGTACAAATATTTAGCTTACCAGTACCATTTTATAGACTGCCAGTACATTCGTCTGATATTTGGAATTGGTTATAAATCAGAGTGATAGATTAACTTACATATTTGAGTTTGTTGCCAATATATGTATTCAGATATCACAAATTGTTAAATATAATAATCTAAAAATACTTCATGTAACTAAACTTTTCCAAATTACCCTCTGTGTTTCACCATCTTCTATATTCTTCCCCTTTCTTTCCTTATATATTTCCTGTGAATTTGATCTTGTTCTTTTTGAAACCCTAATTAGTTGATTTTAACTAATATCTATACTTATGATGATGATGATGATGGCGACCAAATTTGGGATACTTAAAAAAAAAAAAAAAAAAGAAGTGATTGGTAATGGTATTGGTATTGTTGGGCTTGAATCGATTAGTTTTGTACCACTATGAACTATACGCATAGAGGTGGCAATTGGGTGGGTCGGGTCGGTTCTGGGTCGGGTCATTATCGGTTCGGGTTAATTCGGGTCACAATATTATACGG
>BSSO01003003.1:0-17621 GCA_030267885.1 Mesembryanthemum crystallinum
TTTTTTAGTAGTGATTATAACCTTGGTAAAATCCATTGTTATGGATAAATGAAGGTTTTAGCAATTAACCTTTTTGAAAAAAAAAAAAAAAAGATAAGAAAGTCGGGCTCTGAGGTGCAATATGACCCAAAGGTCTTTAAACCACAAATACCACCATCCACTTAGAAATGCAGAGTAATGAGACTCGAACCCCCAAACTCAAGGTTGGAGGTGTGAGAACTTACCATCTAAGCTCCCCTTCTTTTGCTCGCTTTTAGCAATTAACTAAGTTAGAGTTGTCCAAGGGGTGCACACCACATGTCCAACATATACCAGTAGCTAATTATGTCAAATTCTCACTGAGGGTATGTTCTATTCAATTTATTTTTAGTTTAGTTCAATTTAGGATACATCATTTCAGTTAAAAAAGTTCCTTTAAAATTCAGTTTATTTGATTTAACTCATATTTCACATTATACTTATACTTATTATTATTATTATTATTATTATTATTATTATTATTATTATTATTATTATTATTATTATTGTTCTGCCAAAACGTATATCAAAAATACTTTTTTAATTAATCATTGTGGACTCTTCTTAATTACCTAAATCCAAAACAATAAATTAGCGGTTATAAATTGAAACATATTTTTTGTTACTACATCTAAGCAAGTGAATACAAGATACAAGCATACAACGTAACACTACTAGCGTCTAAGCATGGAGCTAGATAACAGGGAAATATCCCACCTTTAGCCACTGCCTAGACTAGCTTATTTTTTCCTACATATAATGGTACACAACGTCTTAAAGTGACCAAAGGCCAAGCACAAATAATCAAACATGCATATGAAAAACCCACAACCATTGAATTCAGTACACTATTCTTTAATACGCTGACGAGCTTCCAGGTTGCCGATCATCACCTTTCGACTCAGACCATGCTTCTAAGTTATTACCATTTACTGCAGAACAGTTGATGCGAATCTGCCCTTGTGTCCCCGTTAACACACTAATTTGACTCATTTTTATCATCGCAGTCACAAACTTATTGAAGAACAATGTCTGGTTAACAGCAAAACTTATGACAATACTTTTAGTCCTTGAATCACTGTACAACGTCTGATCGGAAGTGAGCAAGCCCTGACGTGCCATCAAGTCTATGTAGTATTTGTTGTCGAAGAAGTTAGGAGTACGAATGTCTAACACGGTAGTGTTATTGGTGTCTGAGGCAGGACATGTGAGCTTAAGCTTGTTAGCAAAGGTTTGGTCCATGTTAGGGTCTTGGGTGGGATAGAGCCGATTGGTGAAGGATGTGCAATGGGAAATTCCGATGGTGTGGCCCCCTGAGAGGGCCACGAGATCGGTGGTATCGAGGTTTTTGGTCGCAAAGGCGTTGATTAGGGTGTTGGTGTTGCTAACAAATGATGGCAAGTTGGCTAGGGTTTCGCTTTGTGATGCAAAGTTCAGACTATCCCTCCTTCCTAAGGGTACATCATAGTACGGACCTCCTGACTGCAAATCAAATTAAATGACACCTTGTCAGAATATTACTCCATATAGTGATGTTTTATGAGGTGGTTTCTTTTAAAAAAAAAGTGTATAAACTAGATGGTTTCTGACAAATTTTCTTAATGAATTTTTTTTTTTACAGTGTATAAACTAATGGACAAAGCTAGTTTAAGTTTGAGAAACAAGGAATTCAAGTGTTGGACATTAGCTCATACCATAAAGACAGAATCACGAGCTGCGAGGGTGGTAATATCAGCACATGAGACAACTTGGCCACATTGTTGCTGCAGAAGAGCTTGAAGATCATTTATGATCTTAAAGGCTTGAGCTCTCAATGACAAATTTGGTGGCGCTTCTTTTTCACTCGGATTATTAGTAGATCCATCCAATAAAACTGATCCATCGCAACCCTGACAAGTTAGATTTAATTAGTTGCTATTTTTTAATACAAATTATTGTATATAAATTAAAAGATCGTAATCGAACAATATTATTCATACATCTCTACCAAATTGGATTAGAGCAATCCACAAAATTAAGTATTCCCCTAGGTTTTGTTTATTTATCATTTATCATTTTTTGAGATTGAGCTTTGACTTTATATCTAAGAAAAACTACAGTGACTTTTGTAATATAAAATATATACCGTTACATTTGTATTCAAAATACTTTCATAATATTTTTTATTTATAAATGTTCAACCTTAAAAAGGTTAAAACGACAAATGAATAAAGCCGAAGGCCGAGAGTACTTATTTCACCGCTTTCATTATTATCATACCTCTATGTACACTTTTTTCCCACTTGAGATGAACGGCGGGGATATACATTTAGAAGAAGGAAGGAGTACATGGATATGGAAACTGTTGAAATAATTAGATTAAATCTAGAACCACAATTATGTAGAGAGTTTTACATAGAAAATATGTCAATGAGGTATTGCTATATTTGGCCAAGTGGTTAAAATTGAAGCCGTTGTACATTAAGTCTAATATTTAACTTTATTTTCCTTATCCTTATCGTATATAATTGTATTGTATTAGCGTCTTCCATAAACCAAAAAAATATCTACCTAAAAAACATATCTAGCTAATGCGTGGTGGAGAGAAGATCCACCTAACAATTATTCTATATATACTAGACCTTGTGAAGTATGAAGGCAATGAAAATCAATCACTGTATATATCAAATACTTTCAGCTCACATTCTCTCTCCCTCAATCAGTTTGTTTATCTAATTGGCACTTTGCAGTTTTTCACATATACATGGCTATCCATAAAATCTATAGTTATTAGGTTTGGTGTGAAAATCATTATTTCTAGTCATATAATAATGATAAGCAATGGATTATATTAGAGCAATCGTGATTACATTGACTCATGTAGGCTATATTTGGCAAAATTAACTGTTATCTGTAGCTGTTTTATAGTAAAAGAGAAAAAGGCAGTTTAAAATAGGTAAAAGATGTTATAAAATGGCAACAAAATAGCTGGTTTGCATGGGTAGCTTCCCAAAACAAATTGTAGTGGTAGCTGATTTTTAAAAATAATCTAGCGAAATGTTTGGTTGCTGAGAGTAACACAGGGAATTGAAATTGGTAAGCTAAAAACTAACTGTTTTTGCCAAATATAACCGTAATCGGTTACTATATATACACCGTTCGCATATCACCTAGCTCCCTGCCTCCCTCCAATCTCTCTTTCCACCTCTACCTCAACTTATTAAAATAACACATTATACCGCAATTATAATTATTTTCAAATAAACAAGCCCTAAATTTGTCTCACTTCTAACTTATAAACGACTAAATCCATATTATAATACGTGGTCAACGTACTCGGAAATAAATTTTGAAGAAGATTGCTATGGTAAGATGAACAGCAATCTAGCTAAAGAGAGTAAGAGAATGTTTTGACTGATGAGTAACTCTCTTGTACAACCGTCTAACCGTTAGACGACATAATTTAATGGTGACTTTTCGTAACAAAGAGGTTATTTTTAGTGGTTTAGGGATTACTTTATACAACTCGACCCAATCGAGGAATAACTTTTTGCGATTTAGTAGCTACTTTTATCGACTTATGGGCTACATTTTCATGACTTAAGGTAATTTTACAAAATTACTATAAAATATAAAAAGTATCCCTTAAGTGGCTAAAGGTGGCCCATAAATTGCAAAAAGTCACCATTATATTCGGTCGTCTAATGGTTAGACGGTTGTACACAAGAATTTGCGTTGACTGATTTATTTATTTGAAAAATTGAAATTGACAAAAGACTTTACATGTAGTAAATAGTACTCCCTCTGTACTTTTTAAATGTTTACAAACCACCAAAAAATAAGTACCTATCAAATGGTTACAAATCAAATTTTAAACTCACTCATCTCCATAATACTCCTCCACTATCTACTTTAAACAATTAAAAATTCAACTATCAAATCAACTTTACAAATTAAACTCATTTTTTTTATTCCCTTTCATTTCTCTTTCTAACCAACATAAACATATCCTCACATTTTTTAATTAAAACACACACACACACACACACGCGCACACACACACACACACACACACACACACACACTCTCACTATAAAATACTCATTGTTAAACACTCCTCTCTCATTGTAAATCTGTTAAACTATTAGAGGCATTATTGGAAACAAAGCCCCCCTCTTTTACTATTTTAATTTTTATCCCCAAGTAGTTTGTAAACGTTTGAAAAATATGGAGGGAGTAGTATAATAAAAGAAGAATTTGTGGGGTAGCTAGAATGATTCGGTGACAAAAATATGCGGTGAAGCCCAAACTATCAGACTGGACCAAAAAAAAAAAAAGTCTAAAACCCTTTATATATAAGAAATGCCAAAATAGAAATGTACGTAGATAATCATTATGAGAAAGACGAATCACGGATGATGAATGATAGCTGTTGAAGATTAAACCAGAAGGATTCAAAACAATTCTTAAAGAACATCCCAAAATGAGAAAACTCAAACAGTCCATTCAAAACAATATTGGTTGTAACTCAAACAGTACCCTATATCCTCGTCTAGCCTTGAGCATATTATTTGGTGATAACTTTCTCACCCTTTCTAGAAGGTGGGGAGGTGTTTCACTAGGATACTTACTCTAGTTTTTCCATAAATGAAATTATTTCAATTATCGAAAAAAAAAAGTTTTCACCAGTTTAGTCAACTAACATCTGTAAAAACCGAGAAATTATTACCAGGTCCGGGACAATTGATCTCAAGTGGAACCTACTCAAATCACCGTAAAAAAATATCTTAAACATTATCTTATTTTGTTAGAGGAGGACCATTGATTCAGGACCATATATACAGTAATACGAGACAAACAGATATACAGTTATAGATGTATGTACCTGAACGAAGCAATCATGGAAGTGAAGACGGAGCAAACCAGCAGCTTGAGTAACATCATTTTGGAACACTTTGAAAAGGTAGTTTCTTACAATGAATCCCACATTTGGGCAATTTGAGTCATAAAATGTGTATGACAACCCTGAGACTACTGGAACATTGCCTGGACACACAGCCTCAGAGCTTATTAGTAGCAAGGATGAGAAGATGACTAGAAGAAGACACGAAATTAGCGACGCCATTCTTCCCATCATTAATTCTTCTGTATATACGTAAAGTGTTTGCACATTAGCATGAAATTTTGGGCTAATTTATAAGCAAAATGAAAGATGCCTTGCTACGTTTTTAATGGCTTTTTTTTACTGGTTACTTCAAAACTTGGCAATGCAATCACATGTTATTTTATATTCCTTTGGTGCAATAGTCTTCCTCTTTTTCGGTTTGACATCTTTATTTAGATTCATCGGTGTCAATGGTCTTCGTCTTTGTCGATATTCCGAATGAAAGAAGTACTACTCCATCTATTTGACAAAANAAAATCAATCATATTTATTTTTATGAGTCAAACTTATAAGGAATAAACCTATTAGCTACGCTTCTGACTATCCGTTTGAACTTTTAGTTGAGTTTATTTATTTACATGTTATCTGAGCAGTAAGCAGTAAAAGATCCCCAAATTCAAATCCGGACAAGCACTAGCTCCTATAGAGTAGGATTTACCCTATAGTTGATCATTCGATATTTTAATTACATAAATGTTGAGAAAAATTAAGCATGCATGAATTAGGATTAGATACTACATTATTGTTAGTGGGTCTATAAAACGTATACAAGCAAATATCATGCAACTTGGCTCCTTTGTATTACCTGAGTATTGAACAAATTCATTTTCTTGAGTTGATGAACAAATTCATGGTACTAAGATAAGCTTATTATATGTTAGGCAATGTAGGCGGCTTCTATAAACATTATTACGTTTCTCTACTTCATTCTATAGGAGCAGATGCCATATTGTCATTATTATATATGGTTTCTGTGATGCCCAAAGTACTTTTCCTACAATATTTAATCTTGTCTACTTCTTAAAAAAAACGAATTATTTCTCCTAAATCTTTCTAAAGTAGGGTTAGAAGTAGAAACTCTAATTATATCCTATATTGAAAATTCGTAAAAAAAAAAATTGAATTATGTCCTACGAAACAAGTATCACAAGCTAGCCTTTGCTTTTTCTTCTAATAATGATCACTACATGCATGCATATGTGCATATATGACGACTAGCTATGAGAGTAAACTTATAGCTGTCAAAATTGTTGTCATTTTTTATATATATTGAATCACTGGAACTCCAATTATAAAAAAGACTTTAAATAACTTTCCCTTTTACTCTATCAAAATCGAAATAGAAAAGGCTGACTATAAGCAAAATAATTTACGAATTCTCAGATTAATATTCCATCATTAACTTGTATTTAAGGCTTTGTACGACGTGAATTATTCATTATTCTCATATCCACTTGACAAATTCATACTATTGATTAATGGTGTTCCGCACTATATCATGACTTGCACCATAATTCATTATTTGAACTTGACCAAAATATCACAAAATATTATATCAGGTGGCCTGATATAGCAGTCGGAATGTACTGGTAGTCTATAAAATTATACTGGTAAGCTAAACATTGGTACTGATGACCAAAAACTAGTATCATTTTTTTTTTTACCCAGAACTACTCTAGTACTGTTTTTTACTTACACAGTACTATTTTTTTATTTATCCAATACTCGCCTGATATATCAAGCGGTCTGATAAGCAAATGATTGTAAAAGTATATACTACTGCATTATTCTTAGGAGATATGAACATTGAATGGACCGGATATTCAACTAATGGTGCAAATTTTTAGTTGGAAGCCCAACTATTTAATAAGATTCAAATTAACAGTTTAAATTTTTGGTCGAGTTGCGGTTCTTCAATCTAAATATGGTATTAGAGTTATAATGACAAAGAGGTTTTGAGTTCAAATCTTAAGAGCCCTTTACTTTAGTTATATACACTACTAGAAAAAGGGCTTTTAACGACGAAAAAAAGTCGTCGTTAAAAGGTTGAATTACAGTCGTTAAAGGTTTTAACGACCAAAAAAAAGTTCGTTGTCGTTCGTCATAACAGGTTCCCTCGTTAAAGGTTTTAACGACGGATTTAAATATTTCGTCGTGAATAGCTATAACGACAACCAAAGTGTTGGTCGTTAAAGACAATCAATAACGACGAACTAATTAACAACAACGACGACAAAATCCCTCGCTAGATGATGGTTAACGGCTAGTAAGATTTGAATTTTTGGATAATAACGACGATAAATTGTCGTCGTTATTGGTTTGAATTTGTAATTACGACATACATGTTCATTGTTGTATGTTCGTCGTTATTGATCGTGCAACCCGATCACAAATCAATGCTAGTATCACCTACACAATTTTGTGCATCATTGGCAAGTACAACCAATCTATAACAACTGATGATGGTCATACTCATGAGCAAACAAATGATCACATGGATCCATCCTTGAGGGAGAATGCTAGCGCTGCTCCAGGTTTTATGAATTGAAAAAATTACACATCTGTAACAATTCAATAAGAACAAGTCCTACAACATGTACTTGGTAAAAAAAAAAAAAAAAACCCAAATATGGCACTTGCGGAGTCGAAGGTAATCTCATGGCATAACTTCTTGCCTCTGAACTCTACCTAGAACCTCTATCTGCAAAACTCCACCAATTCAAAGAACAGGCTCTAGAAGGTTGAAATTTTGTAGGCAACTCTCATGTTCCAAAAAGCATCTGTATGAGTAATTCACTAAAAATGTCAATATTTAGCACTAGGCAAAGACATGCAAGCATAACATGGAGTGCTATTGTATCTTTCACATCTTATTAACCAACTGTAAAGAACAATCACACATGCTAAAGTACCTGATAAGAGTTGAAAGAAAAAATATCATATTTCTCAAGTGACCTGGAACAACTTACTGATATAGAACTATCATCACAACATTTGATCTGCAACAGAATTAGTGTTCTGAACTTCTGTTCTGATTTCTAGCAGTACAGTGTATCCAAATATGTCCTAGACTCTCTCCCCTCTAGGGTAAGCAAACTGGAAAACAAGAGATCGGAGCTAACCCACTAAGTAGAAAGGGTGTCTGGGTGTTTCTTACTTTAACTCAATTACTCATGCAGTTACTTTAATTATTCCACGGCCACCGCTAAATGGTGGCCTTGAAACATCATTGGTTTGGTCAAAACCAAACCGCCTTTGGTTGGAACCAAAGTAAAAAAAAATACACAAAAACTCATATAAGGCAGCCTTATTTATGGGCTTAAATGAGGCTGCTTATGTCATGCTGATGTGAGCGTTGCCTATATAAGCCAATCAGAATTATTTCTCTCTACTCGATTTTATCTCTCCTCACCCAACGAACGAATAATTCTTTCTCTCTACCTGTTCTCTCTCTCTTCACGAATGGAAAACGGCTAGCTCCCCCCTCTCTCTTTCTCTTCAATCTCAACAGTTTTTGAATCAGAATTGTTTTCTACATATTGATTTCAATTCGAAATCTACTACTCTGCTAGTTGTTTTGATGCATTGTTCTCCTTCATATTTGCGATTTTCGCCATGAGGATTTTGATTCCAAGCTGATTTAGGCATGTTATTTGTTCTTTGTTTTTGTGTTTTCATTTCTGATTATTTCAATTGTAATTGGTGTAGTTTCAATCATAATTTGTGTGTTAACACACTGATTTTTTTTGGTTTTGTGCTTGAAATTTCGTTTTTAATTGATATAGAGATTGTTGTTGCTGCTGAATCTGTTTTTGAGGCAAAGGATCTTCAAGTAGCTACTGATTCTACTATTGAAGGTGAATTTTGTTGTTTTTATTTAATTGTTATTAATTTTTTTTCTTGATCTTCGTTTTTTTTGTTCGGTGTTTTATTTTTCATATTCTATTTGAATGCTAGCTTTGAGGTACCAGTTATTTTTGTTTGTACACCAGTTTGTATTCATATTTATAGATTTTGATTATATTCAATTCTTTTCTTCATTGTTTGCTCTTGCTATTTTTGCACCAGTTTCGTTTTCTTCTGGTACCACATTTGATGTTTTTAAATTGTAGCCCTAGTTTTTTTTTAAATATTCAACATAATTATTATCTGTAGCAAATTTTGGTGATGTTCTATTTTGGTACCAGTTTCCTATGTTAGGGTACCAGTTTTTCACGTTCAGGTACTACATTTGATATATGCAGTACCAGTAATTCTAACTTGTTTAGTTGCCACCATTTCATCTCCTGGTACCAAACTTTATTGTTGTAGCACCATGTTTTGATATTGTAGCCCTGAATTTTTAAAAAATAATCAACATAATTATTATCTGTAGCTATTTTTGGTGATGTTATGTTTTTTTACCAGTTTTGTTTCTTAGGGTACCAGATTCTTTGATCACAGCACCATAATATCTTAACTGGTTACCTGTTGTATTTATCTGCTTTTTCAGGATCTAGTACTGATGATGTGGATGTGTCTAATTTTCTAGCTGGTGTTAAAATGCCAACTCTTAATGAGATATATGAGTTATATCGTAGTCATGCTCGTTGCTTTGGGGCTTAGCGTAAGGAAACAAATGTACTAGAAAGTCTACTACTATTCAAGGTCAAGTTAGGGAGTAGTATTATGTTTGTTCTGCTCAGGGGTTTAAGGAAAAATCAGATGCTTCTAATTCGAATAAATAGAAGAGAAAAAATGTCGTTACACGATTTGGTTGCAGGGTAGAAGTTTTTGTCGTTTTTGTTTCAATTTTCTTAATGTGGTTCTTCATGTTGTTTTTTTTTTTTTTTTTGGTACTCGTGTTTCATTCTGCTCTATAGTTTTATTTTGATGATTTATATCATGTTTTGTTTGAGTACTAGCTTTAAGTGTTAAAGTACTAGTAATTTAGTTTGTATACAATATTATCATTTTTATTAGTTTCAGTTTATTTTTTCATGTTCTGTTTTTTTCGTTTTTTTTTTTGTACTAGTGTTTCACCTTCCGGTACCAAAGTGTGTGTTTGTAGTACCAGTTTGTTATATTGCAACAACAATATTTGTTTACATTTATACATAATTAGTACTCTTTGTTTATATTTGTACATAATTAGTATCTGTTGCCAATTGTTGATGTTCTGTTTTTGTTATTTTTTTTTTTTACCAGTTTTCCATCTTAGGGGACAATATTCTTTGATTATAGTACCATAATATGTTAACTGGGTACCTGTTATGTATGTATATTTTCCCAGGATCTAGTAACGATGATGTGGATGCGCCTAAGTCTCTTGTTGGTGTTTCTCATTCATCTTGTGGTGGTACTTGCAACTTCGGAATCTTGTGGTGGTGCTTCTCATTCATCTAAATTAGGAAGCAGTACCCTTGTTTTCCTTGGTCCAACCCATTCTGTTACCAAAGGTCGAAGTAAAAGGATTTAAAAGTCATTTTGAAACAACGAAGCAAAAAGGTGGAAGTAGACTGTTACAGTTTCATCCAACAAAGCTTTAAGTTCAATGAAAGAATTTGGGACTAAGACTCCTACTGTTCCATTTGCTTTAATTTGTGTTTATTTTTCAGTTTTTGTAAGGAATTGGTACCTATGGAATTGAATTTGGTACTTCAAATGCAAAAAGTGGTACATCTAAATAATTATCCTGAATGTAATTAGAATTTTCCTAGATATAATTGAGTTCAATTGTTCAGTTATGGTATTGTGTTATAGTTGAATGTTGAATCATTTGATTTTTGTTCAAAAAGTAGTTGTATAAAATAGCTGTATTCTGAATGTTTTTTTCATAGTTCAGAATTCAAAACATTGGTACTTAGGTAGTAACAACTGGCGTTTCTCTTCTAAAATCTGGTACCTGAGAGCCAAGCTCTTGTATTAGAATGCCAACAATTTATACAATATTGCATATTGCATTTTCTAATGTCTTAGTGTAAAGGTACACAAATTTGTACAACTTATTCATTAATTGAATACCAATATGTGGTACTTTAGAATCAAACTCTGGTACTCCAATAAATATAACCGGTGCAAGAATATCAGTAATTGGTAAAATAAATGTATTGTGTGAGACTAGGTACCCAAAAGCAATACTGATACTAATATCAATTCATATTGAAATTGTTATTGTAATCAAACTCACTTGTAATATAAAAAACCTAGTTAACTAGATAGAAGTATTTGATTTAGAAATTGGTACGGCAATATCCTGAACTGGTACTCAGCTATACAAATCTGGGACTACATATCTTCCCTTCTTTTTCTATTTGTTCTACTTTTCAACATTCTTTTGTTCCTTTTCTTCATTAACCATCTGTTTCACTTCGGCCTTCTTCTGTTGAAATTCTTTCACACTTGAAGTAGCCTTTATATTTCTTTGTTCAAGTCACTATGAACAAGTTTTGAGCACATCTTTGTTCTCAATTATCTCCTTATCATAGACCTTATGTTGTATTTTTTTAGCACAGTATTTGCAGTCTTAGGTTTCTCATCTAAACCTTGTACTCGTTTTCTTAATTGTGCGCTTGTCGGTATTTGCCCCTTCGGATCACCTCTTGCTCTCTTTCTTCTTCTTGTTCAGATTTTGTCTCCTTATCCTCATCCTTTGAAACTTTCTTTTCAATCAACCCGTTTTTTATATTGTTTCTTTGCTTGTTCAATGTATCGATGAATCAAAGTTCTTGACAGTGATTTCTTTTGTCATTTTACCTGTTGTCAATCAAAAAATCACAGACATTAGATCAAAGTTATAGACACAAGAAATTTGGCAATATACCAATAACTGACACTTAAGAAGCAATAGCTGGTACATAAGAAACAATATCTGGTATATCAAAACTAATATCAAGCCAAAATTTCAATACAACAAAATGGTATTCCAGATCCAATATGTAGTCAAAAACAACCAAATGCATGATACTTTAGAGACAAGTTTTCATAGCCTATAATGTATATTTTTGTTCAAATATTTGGGTAGCACAACAAATATCTGGTACAATAAAACCTATATCTGGTACTCTAATAGCAATATGTGGTACAACATAACCAATATCAAGCCAAAATTTCAACACAGAAAAATGGTACGCCAAAAACAATATGTGGTTACAAACAACAAATATCCAGTACTTTGTAGCCAATTTTTCATAACCTATGATGTACATTCAAGATCCAATATCTGGCAACATAACAAATATCTGGTACTATATAAGCAATATCTGGTACTCTCTAAGCAATATCTGGTACTTCATATAAATTCATAGTAATTATTTATATAACTCAATTTCGTGGTCTACAGAACAAATATTTTAGGACCAACATGTAACCAATATCTTCTTTATGTATCAAAATTTGGTACAGAAACATAAGAAACTGGTACTCGAATGCAAAGATTTATCAAATTTTGAACACAATAAACTAGTATTAAACGATCTAAAGTTAAATACATTATGAGTTGCTCATAATCATCAGATTTGCAAACTGAACACACTAGTACTCATGTATTTTTACCTAAAAATTTGCAAACAACAAATAGAGAACGATTTCAATACTTGATTTTTTGCTTTTCTGTTCAAAATTTGAAGAAAATTAGCAAGAAACACAATGCACCATGCTATGTATATCAAATAAAATTACATTATGCAATCAAAGGCTGGTAAAACATACTTTCAGATTGAATCTTCTTTCTCGGTGAAGGTTTTTTCGTTGCTTGCATCTTCTTCCCATTGCAACTGCATTTTCGCTCAAAATCGTTCATTTCAAGTGATGAAACAACAGGTTTTGTTTTCCACTTGAAGCCGTCAATTTTCTAGTACAGATTAACCCGTTCGTTGCAAATTCTTATCTTGAAAGTAGGTTTCGATTGCTTTATGAGAGAGGTAGAAAGTCGATTTCCATTTTTTCGCTGTTGATTTTTCGTGAACACTATGTTTTGCTGTTGAGAGAAGAGAGAGAGAGAGAGAGAGAGAGAGAGAGTAGAGAGAAAAGAGAAAAGAGAAGTAGCACGAAGCAGTAACCGTGAGTTTTGTTTTGATTTTTAGGTTTTGATTTTTTTTTTTGTCTTATATTAGTGCGGGCTGGATAGGGGTTGATGGGCTATAGTCAATGGGCCCAATCCGCTTCATTGACTTCCTTATATAAGGCTGCCTTCTAAGAGTGTAATTTCACTAAAAATCTGAGTGTCATACAGGCAGAAAACAAAGTGTAGGATAACAATAGAGACATCCTATCAGTACATCAACTCCTAGCAGCATTAATACGTTCAAGGCTTACCTAGTAGGTAGGGTCTCCTTGAACATATTCTGCATAAAACTATTAACGCTAAACTTCTCCAACCATGCTTGATCCTCTTTCTTGATTTTGTCCCCTGCTTTTATCAGAGTGCTTGCAATTGCTTCCTTTTTCAGCTGCTTCACCACCTGGCTAGGTAGAGTGATTTTGTTGTTCCATAGGGCATCATTCATGGCTTTTCAGATAGTAGAGACCACTGCAATGAGTATATTAAAATACAATCTCCTATGGACTTTGGTGTGTTTTCTCTTCTTTAACCGCTTCCTAGCCCGTGTCATTGTTGGAGGGCCTGTAGTAAGTTCTAGCCATTCGCAAGTTGATTGCCATATCTACTTGCTATATGGGAAGGAGAAAAAGAAGTGCTCCATTGTCTCCTCTGCCTGCTCAAAGATTGTACATATTTTAGTGTTACAGAGGCCATGGGAATACAGTCTACTTCTGAGTTGCAGACTCCCATGGGTTGCTAGCCAGGCTATAAAAGCTTGTTTGGGAATGTTGTACTAGTTCCACACCCTGACAAACCATTGTACCCTTTGCATGTCACCCCTTATCCACCTGTATGCTTTTACAGTAGAGTATTTCATTTTCAGTTGTGTTTGTAGCAGTGGTTTCAGTTCTTGTTTAATCTTGCAAATCTTCTTCCACATACAGCTTGAGTCTTGTGATGGTAGATACTCCCATACATCAGTACTTTTCATATACACATGTGAGACCCATTTTATCCAAAACAAGTCTATTTTGCTAGCCACTGCCCATGCCAGTTTGCCCACAGCTGTCTTGTTCTAGTCATGAATATCTCTCAATCCTAAGCCTCCAGCTCTTTTTGGTTTACATATTACATCACATGACACTAAAGGAACCTTGGTGTATGTGGCTTTACCACTCCATGAGTAATTCCTGCATATGTTTGTAATAGGTTTCAATACCTTGCTGGACAGTATAAATATTGAACTCCAGTAAGTGTGAATGGAGAGCAGGACTGAATTGGCCAATTGGGTTCTTCCAGCATAAGATAAGCTTCTTGATCCCCAAGAATCGATCCTTTTGCTCTATTTTCCACCAGCACATCACATTCATGACTTGTAAGTTTCCTGGGTGATATTGTAACACCTAGGTAATTAAAAGGTAAGGAGCCCAATTTAAACCCTGACATTCCTTGAATGTCTTCAATCACTCTATCTTCCATGTTGCTGCGATACATTTCAGTCTTGTTGCTATTAGCTGCTAGACCTGAGGCAGTTGTAAAGGATTGAAGTCCCCTGAGATGCATGAGCACTAAATTGTAGTTGCCTTTACTAAATAGAATCACATCATCTGCAAAGCACATGTGGTTGAGTTTCATACTTGAGCACAGTGGGTGAAACTGAAAGCCATGTAGTGTAGATACATGCTTTAGTATCCTAGACATGTATTGTAACACCCCGATTTTCAAGAAATAAAACAGATTAAAATCGAGCCAAAATCCGGCAGAATTTCGTTTGTAAATCCAATAAACTAGCTAATAGGCTTAATACAAAACCTGTTCAAAATAAATCCAACAAAACCCAAGCCGCCGCACTCCACTCAACAGGAGAGTGCAAGGCTAAACAAAACCAACTATATAACCCAGTATAATGGTATATTTATTACAACATAACCAAAATAGAAAATAAATGATAACTTGAATACAACTATTATCTTCAAAGTAACTCTATACGAGTGCCATCGGAAGCAAACGATATCCTCACATCAAACATACCTATAAAATCATTCTACCAATCTACTCCGTCTCCCCAAATGTGACAAATTCACATACGATCGTCGTAACCCCACCATAAGAAGAATACATGGGGAGAAATAAAAATAACACGTCAGCAATTGCTGGTAACCATACTCCATCCAGTAAAAATAATCATGATAATAATATATATACATACATACATACATTTGCAAACAAATAAGGAACCAAAACAGGGGAACATCGAAACAGAGGAGGATGGCGGGGTGGCCACCCACGTCCTCGCCATGGCGGCAGGCCAGCCCAGTGGCCGGTTGCCTGCCTTTTGGCAATGGAGCTAGTGGCGGTAGCCACCATCGATCCTCAAAACAGGGGCGAGCGAGAGGGAAAACAGAGAGAGAAACAGCGAGTGAAAGAGAGAGATATAGGGCGGTGGCTGGTGGCCCTAGGGTCTCGCGGCAACCCGATATCAACAGTGTGTGTGTGTGTGTGTGTGTGTGTGTGTGTGTGTGTGTGTGTGTGACGTGAAAGAAGAAAAAGAAAATAAAAGTGAGAAAGGAGAGAGACTAACGGTGGTGGTGCTGGTGTTTGGCGTTGAAATGTTGGGGAAGACTCCGACGAGGTGCTAGCGACAGGCTGCCAACATGATCAATTCAGATTGGCAAATTAGTTATACCCAATTCAATAACACAATATCAAGGACTAAAGAGATTAAAAAGGGTGAAAATTCTATACCACTTTTGATTAGCTATACGATTGATGGCGGATGACGAAGGTGCTAACAGCGACTCTAATTGATGGTGGTGTGGATGTTTCTGTGAATGGAGGGAGGAGATTTAGTCATTTTACGTTCGTCGAAGAGCTAAAGAGGTATTATGTGATAGTGAGGAGAGGGATATCTGACTCTGTGTATAAAAAGACTATCAGTGGAAAACTCTAGATATACTGGCTTCCTAGATTTAAGTTAACTGGCTTCCTAGAATTTAGGTAACTGACTTAGATTGGGTAGAGAGATTTTAGGAGGGGATCTCTCACTGACTAACTCACACTGACAAGAATTCTCTACTAACCAATTCAAACTTGTTCAAATATTAACTAACTTATTAAAATTAACAAAACTAATAATCAATCTTGATATGAAAATATAAATAAATAATTACATAAATCTCTAAATAATTAATTAATCCAAATGTAACCCTTGAATAATAATATCAAATACTCGAATTTCTCCAAAATAAGAAATAAATATATTTATAAATACTGAGAAATATCGGGGTATTACATAGAGACAGTTCAAAGGGCAAGAGCAGTCACCTGAAGATAGATTCAAAAGAATTAAATGGGAGCTACAAGTTAGAATTAAATTTTGTAAGCCTAGGAAGATCAACAAGCAAGATAGTGATTTGTTAGATAGCTTATGTAGTAACTAGCTAGTAATTTGAGACTTGGTGGATGGGAAGGATACCCTTCCTAGAAAGTGAGCCTTTTCCCTCCTCCTCCCTTAGGTGTACTACAAACTATTAGCTTGTCTTTTGTATAAAATCACACTGATTTCTACCAAAAAAAAAAAAAGGAAAGGTCAAATTCGAACGGAGGGAGTACTACTCTCTCGAAAAAAGTATTATTAAGAGCATTCTTGTCTTGAATTAGACACACATAGTGGCTGGTGTGCCAAATGAGTCTAGAGTTTTAAAAGGCACGGTTTACTATACAACCACTGGGCTTTTATATTGCCACCTTATTCCCAATGGCGATCAAGATACCACATATCGTGCCTCGTGCCACTGATGCATGTAAGAATTAACAGCTCTACTAGTACCCAACGTTTGGGTTTTTATCCGCAGAGGTACCTAACGTTTCATTTTGTCCACAAGGTACCTAACGTTTGGTTTTATCCACATAGGTACCCAACTCTGGCCAAAGTGGGTGACGTGGCATTGGAAAACAGTTGTAAATAACTTAAAAAATTACATTTGCTATTTTTAAATAGATAAATGGGCAAAAAACCTGGAAAACCCAAAATACCCCCCATTATTTCTCTTTAAAGCTGGGAAAATAAGAGGAAGGCTTATTAAGTGACACATTTTTATCACGTGATCACTTAAAAGCCTCTTCCCCTCATAAGATCCTCTATGTTATCCTAATTTAACCGTTGCAAAAGAGCCGTTGCCACCATTTTCACCTCCTCTCTCTTCTTCTTTCACCTGTTATAAAAATAAGCCACTGTAATTGAAATGTCCCTTTCAATTTTTTGTTCCCCACATCTGCAAATCCACTTCCACCTCCCCTACCGGTTTTTTTTTTCCTCCAAAATAATCCTTCACAAGAACAGTAGCAGCAGCAAGCAAAACAAGGCAATTAAATGGAATCATCAATCCAATCAAGTGGAGAATACACAGTTAGATGCTCATGTGGAATTCCAGCCAAGAGAGGAGTATCAAGCACCATATATATTCCTCTAAGGATATTTTATATATGTCCTAATTACAAGCAAGCTTATGGGTGTGATTTTTTCAAGTGGATTGATGCACCAGTTTGTTCTGAAGTAGCTAGAGTGTTTGTGTCCATGCACAAGAGAGCTGAGGCACATGATGAAGAATTACAGAAGCTTTCCCAAGAAAATGAAGAGCTGAAAAAGGAATTGAAGAT
>BSSO01003004.1:0-17619 GCA_030267885.1 Mesembryanthemum crystallinum
CTGAAAAACAAGATTACTTGGTTGTTTACCGCGACGACCACAACTCTTGATTTGGAGCCCAATTATATATATTGAGCCTTCTAGAGGCTTCTAGAATACTAATTTCATGATTGTAAGTGTTAAGAAATAAAAACCATATAAACACCTTAAAACAAAATTTAGACCACAACGGCCGTGACACTAACGTGACACCAATATTAGCCTGTTTCCATGACTTCGCAACTGCGATCGAGTTTCCGAACCATGATATGTGCTTAACAATAGACCATTGAGAGTAAGAAGAAACAAAATAGGATTGCACCAAAAAAATTACTACTTAATAGCCGGGCTCCAAAAGACACAAGAGAATAATTACTCACCGAGAATGCGACCAGATATGTTTGTATTTATTGTATAGCTCATAACACAGTTCATCTTTGCAATAGCCAATATTACTCAAGACCATCAGCAACTGTTGATGCGGGTCAATAACACTTCCAGGAGGAAGATCAAAAGACCTTTCAGAGGATTCGAAGGAATGACCATTCAGTAAATGTGGACTCCCTCTGTTTGATCTGCTTTGCAATAGCTCACTTGCAATACGTTCAAGATGACCTGACAAATAGTAAATACAGGTTTTTGTTTAAATATGAATAATGAGTACACATCAGACATAAACTCTCTCTCTCTCTCTCGCTCTCTCTCTCTCTCCCTCACTCTCTCAGGAGTAATAGGAGGTGATGCTGTTCCACATTACCAGCAAAATCGAGGAAACAATTTAAAAATGAGAGCCTAACAGATTCTTGAATTTCTTGGAAAGGAATGAAGACGTCGTCTGTCTTTGCTGCCTCACTCTTTAAAGTCTGAAGCATCCTGGAAGGAATAACATGAAACCCCACATTATTGAAGTAATCAAAAATATAAAAAAGACATGATAATATCTTATTAGCATGCAACCAAATCAAAATGGAGAGAAACAAAGATGACTTCATAGATGATCTAGGACTAGTTTCATTACCCAATGAGACACCACTTTAGAATATGACTTATTTCATTACTTATCAGTTATCAGTGGCTCATCCTGAACTTTTGAAGCACCATAATCAGTGAGCATCAAATTCTACTGCAGAACTTCTCAAAAAAAAAAAAAAAAGAACCCAAACAGACAACATAATGCAGTGCTTCCTTCACATATGGAAACCTTTTAAACCTAAGTAGCAACAGTGTCTTGACAGTAAGTGTAGAAAGGCTAAATAGAACAATTAACATACGAGCCACTGAGCAGATGAAATGAAAATACTTACTGGTGGACTTGATCTATTGCTGACATTATTATTGATCGGAATGCTAGAGGTAAGTAGGAGATTGTGTAAGGAGATCGATTCCTTTCAATTATCGACACTGGAACCCATGTTTCATCTCTCGACAGTTCTTCAATCGTAGTCCTCATCCATGAACAAAGCCTGAGTATATAGATCTTTGAAACTTCTGCATGAACTGCTCTTATTGCCATAACTGTTCAGATAATAGAAAGAAAACTTAGAGACTAGCTTGAGACAACAGATGAAGCAACAAAAGAGCGTTCAGAAGATACCAATTATGGCAGGGGCAGATTCTTTGACTTCTAAGGCCTGGCAAGCGTTAGATAGTTCCTTTATCGAGTCACTCATGTATGTTTGAAGTATATTTGATTCTTCAAATTCACGAAATGTGTTGAGGACCTGGATCACAGACCACAATTCAATAAGAACCATGCACAAAAGAGTCACTTCAGGAACAATATTAGCTTTGATGCTTAAGCAGTACACCAATCCATGCTATCCAATCAAGGATCTACTGGAAACAGCCCAGAAGGTAGAAGAATATACATCTTCGTAGACATAGGAAGGCTTCATAAACCAATGAGGATAAATGAAATTTGACAACTGACCAAGTCTACTTCATATATAAGGCATTGAAATCAAACTAAATGGTATGTAGGCACAAAATCGGCCATGCTGAGTGCTTCACCTCTCTTTGGGTTCAGTTGAGCATATCAACACAGAAAGCGACTCAACCTTGAGTCAGCATGTTATGTCGTAACTATAAAAAAGTTCACCAAAATTCTGACTGGGATGGGTAGCATCCAAGATGCGGGCTAAAAGCCTAAAGCACCCGACTATTTCACATCAACCAGGAAAAAGAGCATGTGGTAAGAACAGAGTATCCAAACATGCCATTGCTCTATCAATGCACAAATCCCCACTTAGCAACTACAAAATGCATGCAAATAGCATGGCAAAGGAAGCCATTATTTAGATTTGGGGGTTGTCAATAGAGGCCCACACTCACATTTACACTAGAGATAGATAGATCGTTAAATACACTATCTACACTACGACCAGCAATACCTCTTTTTTATGAATGCCTTCTTTTCATTATTCAGTCAGTGAGTTATGTGCAGTGTATGCCTCGTAGATTGTTGATACTTCACCTTAGTTTCTCTCACATAATATTCTATAGTTGTCCAGAAAAAGGAAAATATAGAATTGACATTAGCAGGTCAATACTGTTACAGACACAACACAACTAGAAGCAAGTGGGCAAAACACGTAAGAAGAATTCACAGGTGACATGGCAACAGAGGAGAGAAACATACTTTAACTTCAAATAGAGAAATTGTACTGCGCAACATTGCAGAAACTTCGTCAAGAGAATGGCTAGAGTACTTCGCATCACCAATTTTTTCGTCAATCTTATTTGAGCCAGTAGTATTTGAATCCGCAGCAACTTGGGAAGACTGAGATAGAACCATAAGCATATTTTCAGGTCCATAGTAATCAAAATTTGAATATGAAACTAGAAAGTGGTCTAACAGAATTATGCAACAGGATTGTCTTCCACTAGTCTGTGACAATATAAAGCTACAATTTTTAACAGTATATGTTAAGAGTTTAAACCTTATGAGGACACTTATTATTATTATTATTATTATTATTATTATTATAAATCACCCCAATATCTCTGGATACCCGTGAGAAGTATTCTTTTGTACCTAGTTCTCCTGAGGACTCCTTGTCCACCTTTCTTGTAATTACCTTCATTTTGGTTTTAATATGAATTTCTCTTATCAAAAAAATGATATTGTTATTGTTATTATTATTATCTAAAACAAAAATAAAAATAATTTTTTTTCTTCTTTAGCGTTGATATGTGAGATTTGCTTTCCTTCTCTACATACAATAGCGGCACAGGGCACCTGAACTTGCATGGTGCATTTTCAACCTCCTCTTCTTTAATTAAGACAGGGCAGCCAACCACTAGTAACCAGACCTTGCCCATTGAGGCTGCTTTCACCCCACACACACAGACAAATATAAATAAAATTTTACCAAAAGAAAATCTTATGCACCTATTTATCAGGCTTTTTTAAATCAATTTACTATGTTTTTCATCACTTAAATCTTTTTACTAGTTCACGTAACAATTTGCAAATATCTTTAAGACCTTAGTAGTGCAAAATCTAATTGGGAAGAACATCCAACATGTGCATGACAGATATCTGTACGCCTTTTTGAAGGGGGAGTATTTACTTGCAGTCTTTATGTTCCTAAAATATTCTGTTGAGATATTCTCTAGAAAATTTACTAATTTATGGCTAGTTTATCAATTTTCTAAGTTGTCGTCCATGAATATTCCCCTTTTCCTCTAAAAGAGTCAATTCTTATATGATAGCTAGTAAGGAAATGTATAAAATCTATTAAATGCTCATCAATTCAGAAACCAAGTATAATCATAACTCTAGTGCTCTACATACACTACAGTATGACCTATAAGAAAGAGACTTGCTAATTATTCTATACCAAAAATGAGCCCAAAATAATACAAAAGAACTAAAAATTATACCGCATCATTATGTCACTTTTTAAAAAGCAAAAGAAATAGAAACAAACTCACAAGTTATCATAATACCTTTTCAACCTTTGGCTTCTACCATATGAAGGCACATATTTGGATCAAAGCCTTACAACTACAGGTCTTCTTTAGCAAACAAAACCTTCACTCACCAAGTATCCAAGGCGCAAAATTGTATCTACAATTAATAGGCATCCTTTGGCAAACTATATATCTATATTTATTCAGTCAGTATTCGTGTATTCCCCAATGTGCACAAAGATGCATGTGCAGATAGTTACACGCAAATGTCTGCCGCGTGTGCACATAACGGAACACAAATGTCTGCAAATCTCCAATCTACCAGAGCTCATAATTTATCAGCAATATTTGGCGTACCTTAGCAAACTTTCCACTGAAAACTGAAAGTGCTATTTTCCAGAAGGCTGGTATATGATGGATGAGAACAGCTGTTAGCTTGTGGATGTACTTTCTTTTCAGAGCATCAACTTCTTCACCGGTTAATTCCACAGGCTGAGAGTCACCCGCAAGGTCAATGTTTCCATTGGCATCTGGCTGATATCATTCCAGAAGAAATAAAAGGATTTTACACAGTAAGTGTTATTCCCGCGCTCATTCGCACACCTGCTACTTAATATAGACAAGGTTAAACTCACAGATTGACTAGATCCCTGAAGAATTTGTTTCCACTTTGCATCAGAAACAGCTCGTTCATGTATCTCATTCTGCAATGCTTCAAGTCTTGCTTCATGATCAAAGGTGCACTTTTCCAACAGCCCTCTGATTCTTTGATTCTGCAATGATAGCCTCAACACTCCGTCAATGGACTTTGGAAACATAAGGGGACCTAGAAAAATCTCAAAGCTATGTATGAAGCATTGTATAGAGAATTTAACAATATCACAACCATTTACTCAGGCCTAAACAATGATCGTCACTTAGAATAAACAATAAAGTATATCATGATGTAACATAGAAGAACATGGCATTATGACAGGGTTCTACAGAGATGGCAACATTAAACCTGTAACGTGAGGTAGTGCCACACAGGATCTGACTCAGGTTCCAACTCCAAAAGCAGCCTTACAGTGTTTTCAAGCTATAAATACAACAAAATGAGTCAAGTATTATGAAAATTAGAACAAAATACAGGGCATATAATACTAGCGAGAAGGAAGACGTTAAAGAACATTCAACTAACATAATTAAAAGCACATAGAACAGGCCCACACAAATCAATTTCGACCATACGCTGATCATGCTGATATTTCTTATTCTGACTCCAATATAGGTCAGAAATAAGAAAAATGCTTTAATAAAATAATTAAATTAAAAGCAAGTACATGATGAATGCAGGGAATCAAGCCTCTTATAGTCGTACAAAGCAAGTCAAAAGCATACTATAACTTGGGCTCATATGGCTATGCTACTTAGACTCTCATTTCACCTGAACTACCTATGTTGGATACTCGATATTCTAACATGGGTAAGGACTGGCAATTTATTGAGCCCAAAACAAGGGTTTTCGAAAACGGCCAAGTTCAACAGTCAACACCTGGAAAAATATCCGTTTTGGACGCCCAGGCTGGCCCCTCGGCCTCCCATGCTTGCCCTTGGAAATTCATTTCTCAGTTATTCAACTCTTCTTCTTTCCTCTCGTCAGGTACAAATTGAGGTATGGCAACAGACTGGGAGGATGTTCCTACAGGTTTCCTCGAGTCTTTTTTCTTTCTACAGTTCATGGTGCTCTGATTGCTACTTTCCATTCTAGCAGCACCGGCGCCTAGGACCTTCATCTTTGAAGAGCCTCTTCTGATTGGGGGATGGAGGAGCTCATTTCTTTGCTCTGTGTTCTCCAAATCACTCAGCTTGTTGACACTGCAGACTCTAGGGTTTGGTTGGGAGATCCCTCGGGGGTTTTCTCATGCAAATCCTTCATTTCTCACCTCAACCTTCCTTCTCATCATCCTTCCTTCCCTCTAGCTAACTTCATTTGGAAGTCGAAGGTTCCCCTTAAGGTGCGCGCAATTGTTGGGACCCTGGTAATGGGTAAGGTGAACACTCATGATGTGCTAGTGAGACAAGTCTTGATATGTTTTTGCGGTGTGAGTTTGCACGTTCTTTATGGACAAGGCTTTTTGGCATTAAGGAGTGTTTCACTACCCCTCCCTATCTTACTCATCACTTCGCGACTTGGTAGGTTGGTTTTGGAAGGAGTAAGGATAACAGGTTGTTATGGTGTTGTGCTTTCTTTGTGATCATTTGGTGTCTTTGGTTGGAACAAAACTCTCGCATTTTCTATGGCATCTCTAGGCCTTCAGCTTTTGTGTGGGATCGAGCGGTTTACATGGCCTCTCTTTGGGCCAAGGCTGTTGGGGCGTTTAAGGGGGTGATTGTGACTTGTAATTAGAGATTCTTTTGTACCTACATTTTTCGAGTACTCCTTGTCCCCTTAGCTTGTAACTATCTTCATTTTGGTTTAATACGAGAATATTGCACATTTTACCCTTGTGGTTCATGAGGTGCCCTGTTTTTAAGTATCCTGCACACCCTACCCTTCAAACTAACGTATTGTACACCATACCTCTAACCCCTAACTTCCGTTAGATAGCCGTTAAATGGGCATGTGAAAAGACCAAAATGCCCTTACCCCACCCCACCCACGCCTTCCTTATCTTTTACTTTCTCTCTCCTCCCCCCTCCCCTACCAAACCACCCCCATCACCTCAGCCCCACCTCCACTACCACAGCCCCACCTCCACCACCCCAACCATTGCCACCACTACCACCTCTCAAACCCAAAAAAACACCCCCTTCTTCTCAGTTTGATTTTGCTGGGGTTTTACAAACAAAGAGGGAGACTTATTTCGAATAACAATTTATTGCTAATTTGCAATTTTCAATTCAAAATTGCATCAATTCTTCCCTTCGATTTAGCCTCTGCTAAAGATAATCTCAAATTGGATTCGTAACAGGAACGAATCACTGATGGGGAAAGCTTGAAGAGATAAAAGGGTGGGTGGGTTGTTTGTTGATTTCTTTTCCAGTTAGCTATGTCAAATAAATGCAAAAGAACATCAGCTGTTCTTCGATTCTGTTTCATTGAAGTAATGCACTTCAAACTTTCAGGACATCTATTACAGAAAGGCCAAAGAAGAGGATGGCAAGCTCAAAGCGCCTTCAAGCTCCTCCAAATTGATGAGGAATTCAATATTTTTTAAGGTTCTTGTAACCTTTCATTGGGAAAATTGATATATTAGCTTTGGTTCATTGAACTGGGTTTTTAAAATTTGATGTTTTTTGACATGAAAAGGGAAAGAAAATCGTGAATGAGAGGTGAAAAGGGTGAGGGAAGAAGGATGTGTTTTTTGGGTTTGAGAGTGAGTGGTGGTGGCGATGGTTGGGTTGGTGCAGGTCAGGCTGAGGTGGTAGGGGTGGTTTGGCAGGGGAGGGCGGACGAAAGAGAAAGTAAAGGAGAGGGAAGGGGTGGGTGAGGGTGGGGTAAGAAGAGGGAATTTTGGTCTTTTCACATGCCCATTTACCGACAATCTAACGAAATAGCATGGATCTTCCTGATGAGTTTGTCATAGATTTGATCGGTGAGTGGTTACTCGGCCAATCAGGCATGATTAGTCTCCCAAAGACACATACTAAACGGCAAAATGTTTATAAGACAACGCATATCTCTAGTCCTTTTGGTTTAGAGCCAAGCTCGTATATTTGGAAGTACGGGCACTCAAAACACCAGACCAGCACTCCTGTTACTTATTATCCCTTCCCCCAAAGACCTCTCCATGAATAGTTGACCAGTACCACTGCACAGTGAGCACAATATATATTTTTTTTGATCGGAATGAGCACAATATATTAGGCCAACTGATGTTTATTTTCCTTGATAGGCAAGTGGAAAAGACTGTCAAATACGGTTATCTAATTTCGGATTGAAACACTCAAGTCAACCTTAAAAGTGAAAGCTAATCCCACAATTGGCAGGGTATGTCCAGACTCTTGAGCACAGAAATACCTCAAACAAAATGAACAGAACCTTTATCCATAGTATCACACTATAGAAGAATGCTGAGCCCAGTCATCAGACTAGAAGTCTATTAGCAATGCGGAATAGGGAGTGCCACCAAATGGATGCAGCCCTTTCCCAATTCTCATGGAAGAGAGTTTCTGCAGGTTGAATCGCTCGACTTCTCAATCACAGTGGACCAATGCTCATCCTTAGCACCGTCATGGAATTGATCACGCAAATGACCAGTATTAGTAGGAAGATGGTCATAAGTCACTTTTTACATTCATGGAATGGAACAAATGTTCTTATAAATTGAATCCCCAGACTTCTCAGTCACAATGGACCAGTGCTCATCCTTAGCACCATAATGGAAATGATCATGCAAACGACCAGTTTTAATAGGAAGATGGTCGTAAGTCAATTTCCAAATTGATGGAAACCAGTTGCACTATAGTATGATGAGCTTACATCTGTTAAATCTATTTGTGGATCTTCCATAGATTTGTAAAGCGTTCCCTTGAACTCATGCATCACTTTTTCAACCTCCTCGAGTACACGTTTCAGTATTCCAACCTGAAAGTTAATCAAAGCAACAGAACACCCAATGAGAGTCCCACCAATATTCTTTCAACTAGAGAAGAGATACAAATGCAAAAGAATATTACACCCAGACAGTTGAAAAAACTTTTTAAATAAGCACACAGAAGGCATGATACAGATTCAGTTATGTAAATTCAGCTCGTAGCAACTCAAACTATTCCACCAAAATCCCTCAATGCTACTTCCATTATCACAGAAAGTTGACTGCATATGGATACAAAATCATCTACAAGAGTCTGAAACAGAACAAAAGGGATATAAAGGACAAGAAATAATAATTGCAATCATGGAACCTCCTCTTCAACCAACCCATTCACCATAAACCAAAGCATTCATCTACAAGAAGAAAATTAGACATGAAAATTTTGAATGGAGAACAAGAGTGATACACACCGAAACGAAAGAACAAACATAAGCAATAGAGCCCAGCAGAGAGAGAGAGAGAGACCAAGTAAATACAAGTATGATCCATATTGGAGCTACGGTCAAGTACAACTTTGCTTAGTAACTGCTTTTTCTATGTAAAGTGTGTCATTCAGCTCCACTGTTGTATAAATGTTATCAGCTTAGTGCATCATCGCAGCCCAACCCATGTTAAAGTATATAAGCCATATTTATTTAAAATTAGTGACAAATGATGTTTTATTATTTCTTGATAAGATATCACAGCTCCTGAACAGCTGGCCAGATCTATACTACAGACTTCAACCAACACTGATCCTGCTTCTGACTATCTGCTGCGCTACAGACGTCAATATTGCTTCATGTAAATGTTGTTAACTCAGGAAGACTTCAATTCTTTCTGTTCTATATTGTCGACAAATAGATCGTCATCAGACAGAAAGGAGAAAAAAAAAAAAAAAGATCTTGTGGTTCAAAAAAAGAAGTGTTCAACTTCAACCACAAGGAATCATCCTAGGCACTTTTTCCTATCTTACATACGTGAGTTCTGCCTCGTTGATGAAGTTGTCTCTTAAATTTCATAGCAGAGCCCACACAAATTGTCAAAGGAAAAGTAGAAATTCGCTATCAGGTATCCAAAAGACAAAGCCCCCAATTTTTTGAGTACAAGGCAAGATCAGTCTCTTATTTCACTACCATACACATTGCCACTTCATCTTTCAACCCAATTCAGAAATCGAAAGAAAAGCCAGGCCTTAGGGATTAGCCCACTGACTGCACTGCCAAAGAGGTCTTGACCACATGCCATAACAATAGATAACTACAAACATCTAACCATAAGAGGAATATTCACAGCAGTCTCTTAAACATTTTAGTCCCTTCACACATCATTTACGAGTAACTAGTCACTAGATAAAACACATTTATCTTCAGGGGCAGGCTTTTCAACTAACAAAAAGGGCATAAATGAAAGCTCCACATACATGGGATGGTAGTGCAATTGACTTCGCTTTTCTATATTCCCGAACTGCCAAGTCGTACTCTCCATTACTGATGCTAGCACGAATAGTACTAGGCAAGTTGAACAACGTGCGGAATCTCTGAAGCATTCCTTGGACAGACCTAATCTTCTCTGTTTGGGCCTGAAATACATGCAAATACAAATTAATATAGCTAATGGGCTGAGTAAGAACTATCAGAGCCCACCAAAGGTTGTATCTTACGCACCTGTCTCTCAAATAGAGGCTCAAAAGCACGGGTTGCAAGCGAACTCACTCCTTGAATGCATTTATACAGGTGCATAGTCCCTGCCCCCTCTGGGTCATCTTCAATCCTTTTCAACTTTGATTCAATATCTAGTCAATATGTTCCCACGACAATCAGGCTTTTACTAAGCTAATACAAGAAATTCTCATTTCAAACTGGAGAGCAAGTATAGGTAGCATAAATTAACAGAATGGTTGTCTCAAAATACCATCAATGGTTGTCTTGCAGGAGACAAAACAATCAAAATTTTCTTTCACCAAGTTTTTCCTTTGTTGAGTGCGACCTTTAAGGTCCGTTTTTATTGCAACGGCACCAGCCTCCAGATCCGCTGCACTAGTCTCTTGATGTATCCGGGACAGAAACAACTTCGCATCAAACCTCTCAGAAAAATATGCTAATTTCTCTGCAAAGAAACCGAATTCAGATTGAGGAAAATCCACAAGGTCCAAAGCCAAACATAAGCAGACATGGTAAGACTACTGAAAACAAAGTTATTTTTGAAGATAACATCAAAGTTTAGAAAGAAAACTATTTGCCATTACAAAGACACAGCAAAAAAGTTAAAACTAAAGCCTATTCACAACAAAAGTTCCATGGACATTTGTTATCCTGTGTACCTTTAAAAATTAATGACAACGTAGCCACTAAGTAATTTAGCAATCAGTTTAATGGTACTCAGCCACATCAATGAACCTGCCAGCAAATTGTCTATCCAGATTCCAGAAGCAAAATCTCCCAATAAAAAGTGACGAGTGTTTAACAAGCCAGCAGCAAGATATGCTCATGAGGTTGCATGGACACGGACAAGAACACGAACATGTGACACGGCACCTATCCAAGGTGTCAGTGCTCATATGCAACAGAGTGAAAAGACATATAAGCTTGCAGATATCCGCATTTTCTAGCAGACAAGAGCCTTAGACAAAAAAGAGAAAATAAACAGACATTCTTGAACAAATTTTTACCAAAGATAATACCAGTAGCAATTTGAACTTATTGCGATCAGCAAATAGAAAAACAGTTTCATTCAAATATTCTGAAAAAGAAAGGACGAAAAACAAGTAAATCAACAAGAGGCAAGTCCTTTTTATTCCATAAGCATCGTGTTGTCTTAAATAAATTGAATCTACAGAAATAAACTATTACCACGGAGATTATTAATATTATCTCTTTCTTTTGATGGAGAGCTGTCTGACGAGTCTGTGATTAGCCGTAACGTTCTGTTGTCTATTATCCTGTTAACAATAAACAAAACAAATTAGCAAAGAAGGTGGGATGTTGTGGTTGACACTCCAAAGAATATAACAGTCTCGAACAATATTGGGAAAACAATCTGACAGTGACTCATGCCTCAGGATTTATAGTTTTACTAGGCATAAATCAGTCAGAATGGAAACAATAAGAACTAGGAGACCAGAAATTGTACAACAGAACCAGAAGTTTCAAGAAATAAATAGGAAAAGGGCAAAGAAGACCAAGAACCTAAGAAGCAGACAAGGAACAATTTTAGTACAACAATTTCGTCAAACTAGGTTAGATTCCCATTTGCATTTTCTGTATGGGAAGACCAATCAATGAAAAAGCAATCTCTCAAGTGTTCTCATCAATCTCTTAGGGATAGGTTATCTTACTTGTACTCCCCTGGTATCAACAGAGATAAAAATTCCAATAAGTAAACCAAGACAAAGAAACAAATAACTGAACAAGAAATAGATCCGACAGCCACCTGATCCTTCCCCTCACCACCCCTATCCCCCACCCCACACACACACACTCACAAAAAAAAGGGGGGGGGGGAATCACAACTATAAAACAAAAGAAGGTGGGGAGCCTTTTCTATGATGCTATAGAGGGAGGTCTAGCCTTTGTTTGTAGGATGGTATGTTTGTTATTACATTCTGGTAATCTGGTATATAAATCTGTAGTTTTCAGCTCGTACTTATTGGTAATTTTTGAAAGTAATATAATTCTCTCATGGGGGGAGACAGGAAACGATAAAAGAAAGCAAAATGAAATGCAGGGGAAGGGGCGAAGAATACAAAAGAGCATAGAAATTTGCAATATCAATAGAGTGCAAGTAATTAATTCCATAAACTGTCAGGGACTCAAAATGAAGTATTTTTTACTATGATATCCAAAAATTATTACCCCAATCCCAGTGGATCAATACACTCCATGCCTCGAGGAAATGACTGTAAATTAGTCAACCCTTTCTTAGCCAGCGCTGAAGGTTGGCGTTCATATTTTGGAACCACTGGTATTGCTCTAGTCTCACGCATTTCTCGAACCCTACGAGTAAGCTGTCAAAGAATAATTATAAGTAAGCAGATGGTGCTCCAGAAGATGTTTAAATATTAAAAGAGACTACCAACTGTTGACACAGCAATCAAGGAACAGAACAAAGACAATAGCATTCATAAAGATACACAAGCAACTAAATGAACTGGTCTTAAGCCACATTGATACAAACAAAGGAACAACAGCAACTGCTACTCAGGCCCAAATTGCCGAACCAGTATAAGAGTCGCCTTGCTCTATCTCCACAAACAAAGTAGGTAGTAGTACTACAACTACACAGCTAATACTTCACCAAAGCCTTCCCCTCCAACAAGGTTCTAATACTGATTATCACAGCTCACAAGCTTTGTCAAGGAAAAAAGAAGACAACAAGATGGCATAACCATCAGGATCCTTGTGGAACACCATATGTTTGTGCGTACATATGTGCAAGCATGTACACACAAATATAAGAACGGTCAAATATTTGCTACCCTAATCAAAACCAGTTTAGAGTGGCACACATCAACAAACTAAAAGATAGGATAACTGATCCGAAATGGGAGATGATTACTCAAAGCTACTTGTGCACACACCTTGTATCAAGTGTCACCAAGTACGACAAGCACGATTCAGTTTAACCCTTAGATGGCCTTTGTATAAGATTTAGGGCCACTCAGATAAAATATATTATCACCAATGTCAACTCAATGCCAATTACAATGATTGGCTAATAAAATCCCAACCTCGCAAAGTGGAAGGTACTAAGGAATTCGATCTATCAGGTGCCAAATTTAATGACCATAANAAGAAAAAGAAAAAGAAAAAAAAGGAAAGGATAATGGAAAGAGAGGGGGAGGAAGCATATTCCCTCTTTCCCATAATGAATGTCTTAGTTCACGTTGCACGCAAATTAAAAAAGCGAAGTGTGCGTGTAGAATGATTTGGTGAGAAAATAATGAACAAGCCCTTTGTGGGGCATCCAAAAATACAAAGGTACACAGTCGTGGACCAAGAGGGAGTATTAATTATGAACAATAGGTTAACACCCTTCATTGTTATTAGAGGTTAAGGCAACATGACCCAACGTCTTCATACCTTTTTTTGAATGTAACTACAGAGTATCTTACCAGGTGTGTAATGCAACCTTGCAAAAATAATGATCTCAAAACTACCATCCTAGATGTTGAGAGCTGGTAATTACACATGTTTGCTTTCTTAATCACCTTCTAATTTATTTGTATTAGCAAATTGATTTCTAGTTACTTATCAAGGCTTTGATGAAGTTTTCCTCCTGCTGGAGTTAAACCTTGTCTGTTCGGATGGTGAAGATAATGATCCAAAGTAGAAAATCATGGACTCTCTGATTTTTCAATAGGAAACCTTTTAGTTCCCTTGTCTTCAAATAAACTTAGTCAGTAGGCCTTTGATGCTGGATTTCAGACTCTTGGCTTGTCTCCAAGTGATACTGTGATACTATTCTTGTTCTCCAGAAAGTTTTGTCTGAACTCTATTCTGTATTGATTCTAATTTGGTGTATATGACGTCTTGTCCATTCATTTACCACAAAATAAATAAATAAATAGCCAAGACAAAAGAGAAATAGTAACACTCTTATGCAATCGTCTAATCGTTAGACAACCCAATATTGAGTGACTTTCCACAAATTAGGGGTGACATTTAGCAACTTATTGGTGACATTTTATAATTTAGTGTAATTTTATAAATTTTCTTAAGTTCCTAAAAGTCACCCCTAAGTTCCTAAAAAGTCACCCCTAAGTCCTAAAAAGTCACCCCCAAGTTCCTAAAAGTCACCCCTAAATTGCAAAAAATCATTGGAACGTCTACAGTGTACCCAATAATTTACAAAACAGAAATAAAAAGAGTTCCTGATTAACTCAAGCAAAACTAAAGCTAGAAGGAACTAACATGGGCATTTCCAATCATAAACTCCCAATAAGGTTTATGCCGATGCCCACTCATCTCCTCATAAACTCATTTTTATGAACCTATTTTTTTTCCCATCATAAGCCTACCGGCTATTAAATTCTTTTTTTATCTTTTGTTTTTGTTCTTTCACTGTATGAAGCAGGTTCATGGTAATAAAAGGTTTATTGGAGGTTTATAGGTTTATCATAACAGAGGGAAGATCTATTTTGGGAGTTTTTAACTCAAACTTTCCATTGGAGATGCCCTAACTGGTTAAAGAACATCCAAACCTCTTTCACTTGTAATGGTTTTTTGGGAAATTTCCACTTGGTACCCCTGTACCTTTGACTTTTCCAATTGGTACCCAAAACTTTTTTGCTAATCCAAATGGTACCCCTGTGGTATTCGAAAACTAAACTCCATGACCAAAACATGGGTTTTTGGTCAAGTTTTCCCGTTAATTGGTGACGTGGCGCTAGTTTATGACCTAAAACAGTTTTGAATTGTTATGGGACCAATGATGTGATGAAATTACCCTTGTTTCGAATATTTCCCTACATTTTTCTTTCAACTCTAAAACCAAACATCATTCCTCTTTGCGATGGTTTTGGGAATTTTTTTGAGTTTTTCAAGATTTTTTGATGTTTGGGAAGTAGGAATAGTGCCACGTCGTCAATTAACATAAAAATTTAACAGAAAACCCATATTTCGGTCACGAAGTTCAATTTTTCAAAACCATAGGGGCACCATCTGGATTAGTAAAAAAGTTTTGGGTACCAATTGGAAAAGCCAAAAGTACAAGGGTACCATGTGGAATTTCCCTATTTTTTTTACCTTTTAATCACTAAAATAACCTCCCTTCGTTTGGAAAAATGGTCATCACTTTCATTGTTTTAGGTTGCCGAGATAAAATTAGCCACTTTCCCAATAACTTTTTAGATACAAGAAAATTGTACTAACGAAGGAGGACAAGAAATACTCTCAAAAAGTTAAAGTTACAAACTAGTCCAATTCCTCTGAATATTAGAAATCAAACAACCCCTAAAAACTTCTCCGGCCATGGCCCACAAAGAAGCTAAATACGTCATTCTACACAAACTAGCTCACGTGACAAGGTACGCGTGGAGAAAACTCTTACATTGGGCTCCAACCACAAGCACCACAAAATAGCAAAGGTAGCATTGCGCCATAGGGTCTCCTCCTTATCCCTCCCAAACCCCACATACCGAGTCAATAGAAACTCCTACGCAGTGGCCGGACACACAAAATACTCTCCTAGCACACCAAAGAGCTTGTAGAGAAATCGTGCCAGTCACAATGGAGAAATAAAGGAGAGCACGACTCACTACTAGAACAACACATTAGACATATCTCCGGAGAAATCGCCATCTAAGTCTTCCCTTCAGCAACATATCATTTGTGTTCATTCTCCCCAACTAGTGTCCAAGCAAAAGCTCACACCTTCAAAGGTAGTTTAGCCTTCTAAAGAAAGTTGCAATAGGAAATGGTGCAAAGTGATGAGTTGAGCCAAGACAAGCAAGGAAAGAACCCTGGAATTGTCTCCTTTCCACACTTTAACATTAGCTTTATCCGAGATCCGGATAGAATCCAGAATTCCTAGTAACGAGGAAAGCTCCTACATCTCTCAATCATGTGGCGGTCTAAGTAGAGAAAGATCCCACGAGTTACCCACTGTAGACAAAACCCCGATCCCCATGTCTGGAAGATAATTGATAAAGTCGTGGGAATCTATAAGCAAACGATCACTCACCATGCTAAATATCCTCCCACACTCTGATCCTAGAACCACCTCCCAGTTTCAAAGCGACATGAGAAAGGAAAGAAGAAACATGGGAAATACATATCCAAGGACAAGTATGTGCAGCTACCCAAGCACTACTTGCATCCCACCCATTCGAATGCAAGCCATACTTACTCCGAATTACCCTATGCCAAAGGGAGTCACTCTATGGAGGGAACCTCCTAAACCAGCTACCTACCTACAAGAGCAATGTTCAGGACCATNACACACCCTATCCCAAGATACAAATGATCCCTCTTCTCACCATCAGCTCCTTCCCACAAAAAGTCCAGTATTATCTTTTCAATCCTGTTAGCAACCGCCACCGCCACCGCCACCTTGATCAGAGACAAATAGTAGAGTGGGATATAAATTCCCAATAATACCCTTAGGTTCCTGCTACCTACTTCTAAACCCTGCGAAAAGGCACTTTGGATACACATGGACAGCGACTTCTGCAAAATAAGTCCAGCCAATTGGACTAATATGTAACCTACAAGTTTGCTTCCATGGTTATACGCTTGCCTCACATAGTAGAGGTCCTGCTTTCAGTTCAAGAACTCCATACACAATACTTATATGGTGCACTCGGGAGTAAAAATTTAAGGTGCACTTTTTTTATAATTAGCCTTGTAATGGGTTGGGCAATGACAATTAGAAGCAAATTTGGGCTAAATCACTTAAATATATTGGCCAAGATGCACCTAACAATTTTAGACCCGAGAGCACCTAATAATTTATCCTCCCCACATGCCCTAGTGGAAAGGGAAATGCGGGAGGCAAGGAAGTGGGCTTAACCCAGGTCGGGGTTAGGGAAGGGGTTGCGAATCCTGTAACACAGGTCGGTCCGAGATGAATGAGGTGGCCTGAGGGCTTCCTTACCATGAAGGATGGTATATGAAGGGTGCGGCCATTCAGGGCATTGATTGGGGTTAAAGGGGCACATTAAAGGGCCTGTTGGATATGTATTTGCAATTGGTCTTGATGGTTCCACGCGTATAATTTACTCAATCTAGTCATCATATCATGAGTTGCAGTTGACTATCCAAAATAGAATGCCTCACTATATTTTCCAAAATGCTACTACCTCTGTTCTTGACACTTGCTATTTTGTGTGTTCCAAAAACAAAATGATACTCCTTATTTTGGCAAATTTTTAACAATGCAATGACCTTTATACCAAATTGATAATGTGTTTTATTTTCTTATAATTAAAAAAAAAAGGTAAAATGGAAAAAATACCCTTCTTTTAGCTCTCCTAAAATACTGTGCCAAATAGTAACTGTCATCTTGTTTAAAGAACGGAGGAGTAGTACATTGTAAGCCTTAGTGTATTTTCTATAAGGCTTCTAATGTGGTGGAGAATCTCAATAGAACAGAAAAAACAACAGCTCCAATTTTTCTTGTTATGCATGCAATTAAGCGAGTCATTAAACACTATTCATTGGGGGGG
>BSSO01003005.1:0-17606 GCA_030267885.1 Mesembryanthemum crystallinum
CAATACCTTCGGACCAAAACATGTTCTGAACTTCGCAAAGAAGTGCTTCAAATTGCAGATTCTTATTCATGTATCGACTGGTTAGTGCAAATCTATGATCTTCAATTTATTATTTTTCATTCAATTGCAAACTACTGCCTTCTTTATTAAGCCTCTTTTGTTACGTTGAGTCAGCATGCAGGTTCTTTCCGGTAAGCTTGTCTAGTCTATATGTTTGTATACTGATGTATAAAAATGGAATTTACTCGATCGGTACACACTTAAAGAGCAGTGGCTGTGGATTTCCCATATAAAAGAACTAAAATTGAAAATATGTAATATTTTTTTATTTTTGATCTCATTAGCATACGTGTGCGGAGAGGCAACGGGGATCGTCCAAGAAAAACCATGTAAAATGGGTATTACATTGAATGGAAAGCTTGGATTAGACATTGAAGCGGAGAAGAGGCTGATTGATGATACTTTAAATGATCTCAACATCAAAGGAGCTTCAAGCAAAGAAATCCGAAATGCCATGAAACATTTGGGCCAACAAAGGTTATATTTATAACATTGCATGCTTTTCTAATATGTGGATATATCGAGCTCAGGGAATTCAAGAAAATATGAAAGTTATTAATATTATGTGGGTTTTTGTTGATCATGCAGAGCAAGGATGTACGGATGGCCCAATACTTACGTGTTTACCAAAGCAATGGGGGAGATGCTTATCGGGGAACTTAGACAAGATTTACCAATAGCTATCATTCGTCCTACCATGATATGCAGTACTTATAAAGAGCCCTTTTCCGGTTGGATTGAGGGATCCGGGTAATTATCTAAACATCGAAATTTGGCCCTGTTTGACATGGTTGTGAGTTGCCAATTTTCAGTTTTTTTGGAAATTTGAAACCAGATTTTGGAAACCACTATTTTTGGTTTCCAGTTTTCTGTTGTCAGTTTTGAAAATTGAGCAGATAACTATAAGCACAACAAATTTCAACCTTAAATTCAATTTCTATAAAGAGTTGAAATTTTATCAAAACCAAAAACTGACAACTGGCAACCACCCCGAACATAGGGCAAATATCGTTTTCTAGTTGAATTAAAGGCTATGTGCCTGTATATGGTCATTCACAATCACAACCATGACTTCTGGGTGATAGGACGATGTGGGGAGAGGGGGAGGTGGTTTGATATCTTTCATTTTCCAATTTTATTTTATTTTTATTATTATTATTGTTGAAATTGTACCCTTATTATTATTGTTGTTGTTGTTGTTCCACTTGTCAAGTATTAATTGGTTCACCGTTGGCAAGTGTAAATGCATCATGTTAATTATCTCGACTCCCCTATACTAAAACCTTGGCTTGCTCTGCTAGAGTTGCTATATTTCACGGTTTAGATTTGTCCAAGGTTCTCATAATATGAACTATACCAGTTAAGGATACCACAAAATTCTATACTTTTAACTTTATTCTAATGATTTACTACAAATTTATCATGTTATATATAAACTAGTATAAAGTGATGGTTTGTCTTGTTTTTGAATCGCAGAAGTGCAGCTGCTGTTAGTATTGTATATGGCAAAGGATATGTCCATTTTATGCATGCGGATGGTAATTCTGTTTTTGATATGGTAAGCTTTCCCTGTTGCTAATTCCAAAAATTAGGCCGCAAAATAAAAATTAGGACACAAAAAAGTGTTAATTAATAAACCAATGTTAGTAGTGGACAAAATTCACATCCACGTACGTAAGGATATGTTGGTCATTACAGTTATTTTCAACGTGACCTGGGAAAAAAAATTTATTTACATCAATAATCTCAAGTATGGCTGAATAAACGTTAATAATTCCGAAAATTAATTTTCTCTCTTACAACTTTGGATGACGCAGATTCCGGCTGATATGGTAGTGAACTCCATAATTGTGGCTGTGGCAGCAAATGCAAAGAGACCATATTTATCAGTTTATCACATTGGTTCTTCTTTGAGAAATCCCATCAAATATAGACAGTTGGTTGACACCAATTATTTGTATTTCAAGAACAACCCATGGTCTGATGATCAAGGGATGCCCATGAAAATTCCGAAGGGCAAATTGGTGAAGAGCAAAATTGGCTTTGCATGGCTTTTGGCTCTACAATTCCTTAAGCTAATGGTTAGTCTTCATGAAACTATTATTTGATGCACTCAACTGATTTATGTCATTCTGATGAATATAATACAAACGTCATTTATTCAATAGACAAAAATTTTATATATATTTCCTTTAAAATTAAGGTGTGATGTGGGAAAAGAATAAAAGTTTCATGTTAAATATAAGAAGCATAAAGATTGAAATGAAAAGAAATATGTCTGTTTTTCATTTTCAGTTTATCTATGGCACAAGTAAACAATACTCTTGAATAAAATAAAAAATCTAGCATTAATGGGGAAAAAAAAAAGAAAATTAAATGAGAGATAAGTGTAAAAATAAGTGCTCAAGAAAAATGAGTAAATTGTAGACAAATGGAGAATATTTTTATATTGTTCAGAGGAGGTACAAAGATAAACAAAAACAAACCCAAAATCCGCAAGTTAGATACGATTGTTTCTTTATTAACTGAAATACTCATCGTCATGTTAGATATTATAAGAATGATATAATTACGTCGTGGAGAGCATATTTTAAACTAAAATTCAATTAACATAAATTACAATAATCTTGTTTTAATTTTCATATTTTTACCTTGCAGGTGTTGAAGTTGGTGGATATATCATCTTGCCACACTTTTAAATGCAATTATGATAAACTTGAGATGCAATTGAAAGCAACTGTGAAAGTTTCGGAAATATATGGACCATATGTTTCCTTCGCGGGCATGTAAGTTTTCGGAATCTGCATATTTATGATTAGTGGTCCTATAATTCATCTTAGTTTTTGATTAATTAACCGCCAATAGTGTATTTTAATTAATCAATTACTTATAAATCAGTTAAATTTAGCATAATATGGTGTTTAATACTTGCAGATTTGATGATAATAACACAGAGAAACTACGAGTGGCAATGAACCAAAATGGCAAGGACAAAGAGTGTTTAGCATTTGATCCCAAGTGCATTGATTGGGAAGACTACCTTTACAATATCCACATTCCATCAACTGTTAAATACTTGTTCTAATGTGCACCAAAAAAAAAAAATACTTGTTCTAATGTTCTTTCTATTCTTCTATTTCTTTTGTATATGGATGACTCTATACTCACAAAAATCTCAATTGAAAATGGTGCATTGTTATTTAACAAACATAGAGCATTTGATAAAAGAAAATTATGATGATGATTGAGAATTAGATGATATAATTTTATTTTATATCCTCTAATAATTGGTAAATGGTTGTTTTTTTTTTTTTTATTAATTAAGTGATTTTTAAGTATATTGTAATCGTCAGTAAATTTATGGTAATGTAAGTGGACAATATCCACATTATTGTAATAGTTACGGCATACTTGAAAAATAAAATGTTCTTGGTTTCAATATACTAGTAATGAAAACTAGTTAGTTTTGTATCCATGTGATATACACAATACGCAAATCCACCACTTGAGTTAAATGGTTTACTATCGTGCTCAGTGTTTTTCTCCTTTCTTCTCAAACTTCTATTCACCATCCCAATATATGGCCCAAACCCCAAGGGATCCCATTCTTACACATAGAGCGCCCTACATACCTTCAGCACACCCATAAATTCAATCTGGAACTCAACTTTAACAGAGCCCCGATGGAGCAAACATCTTCCTATTCCACTAAAGCTAGGAAACTAGTTAACCTTTTGCACAACAATTAACCTTGTTAATCGCCTTAGGAAATAGTCTAAATACATTAGGAAACATGCTTACAAGATTGAGCTAGAATAGTACACTGTACTACGTTGTTGGGCATTGCTTCACCACAACGTGGTTGCGAATTTGCCGCACCTGCATACGCGGCTAAGCATACTTAAAGCATAGCCTTATCTTCGGCCCATTAGGTAGGGCCTGTATCGTACTCTCATGTAGTCATGTTTCTGTCTTGCATAGTATATTATGAACAAGGAAAACAGGATATATTACACATCACCATGTTAGGAAGCTCGGTAACAAAACTGCCATAGAAGTTTTCTTATGGATCTAATGCAATTTGTGATCCACTAAATTTTGTACGTCGGCTTCCCCAAAGATGAACTTGATTTATATACGCAGATCAGAACTACCATGATGTCATGGTATTGCGTTATGTGCCTAGTCATGTTTCTGTCTTGCTTGCCTCTACTTGATTATAATACTCGTCTCCTATGTGTATTCCTAACACACATATATCAAAATGATTTTGTAAATAACTAAATACTTAATATTAAGTACGTAGTGCAGTGATATGTTTTTAGATTAAATTTCATTAATTCAAAAATTTATGACAATAAGTGCGGAAAAAAATATCAACCTGCACATCTACATATATAAAAACAAAAAAAAAAAAAAAAAAAAAAAAAAAACTAGGTAACAAATTTGTGTTATTGTTGTTGGTGTTGTTTGGTGTTGTTGTTGTTACAATTATTGTTTTTCTTGTTGTTGTGATGGGAACTGTTCAAAGGGATTGTGGAATTATTAGGATGTTTAATGATTTAGAAACAAATCAAAAGGTAGTCTATCAAGGGATTACAACAAAATATCTAGAAGATATTCAAGAATTGGAAACAAACAAAACGGCAGTCCACCAAGGAATTACAACAAAATCATATTTGTTTGAATGTTGAACGAAGGCATATTATATAATGCATGAAAGTCTTTGGAGCAAACGTCTACTATCTATCATCAAACTTCAAACCATATTATAAAGCAATATATATATTATTACTCCTTAATCAATGGATATACTTATTGGTTGCTCAACAACAGTGGAACTACTTCCACCATTTTGCAAATGTGGTCGGTGTTATTATAAATTAAGATCTTCATCTCTATATATATTATTATTATTATCATTCTTAAAAGAATGTGGGTCACCGACTTATCCCTTTTTACCATGATTGACAAAGTTGCATACATACTAACCAACATCTTTCATGACTGAATTAAGGTGTGTTCAGTTCGCCTAATATCTAAACTAAATTGAATTGAAATAAATAATTTGAAATAAACTAAACTAAACTCATTTGAATGAATAGTAATTTATTTGTGAGAGAAAATGTGTATAATCTGAACAAAATGACCTGAACTGAACTTAACTAAATGACTTGAAATGGGATCCGAAAAGGTGAAATGAACACAACCTTAGATGATGCGTGCCTTCTATGTGGAGTACCACATCAGTATTTGTCAATTCATTCAAGTCTCAATAGTAAGCACACTTTACATATGCTAGGGACGCCACACATTTCAATCATTATTCAAATTTAACTGGAAAACATAAAAAAAATCTAATTTGGATATTATTCATAACTTTTAAAAGGTAGAATAATTTTTCCTAATATTATATTATATTAGGGTCCGTTCTCTTAACCTGGAAATACGGACTATAACTTATTCAAACAAGCAAAATGAATTAAATAAACTAAATTTTTTCAGCTTGGAATTTAGTCCTTTATAACCCATCAAAACCTATTCAATTTTGGGCTCATTTGAAAATACGGTATATCTTGAGTTTATATTAGAATAATAATAAACTGGACTGAACTAAATTGGACTGAGAATTAACTGAATTGTACTAAACTGGATTATACTTATTGTTTACAATGCGTGTTTATATTGATTTGCTAGATGATACTTTCAAGTTTCAAGTTAAGTAGTTAAGTAGTCATTAGGGGGTAAATACGTTCCAAAAATGTATCTTCAATCTTTGTTTTTCTTAGAAATTTCTTTCCCATGCAAGTTTTTAATTTTCCAAATGAGTAAAGAGTATGAATCCTGTGGCTTTGTTTGATTGGATGATTATGTTTCCACAGAAGATTATTTTTCCATTTTTCCCCTATTTGGTTTTCAAATGAAAGAAAAGTATTTTCAAATGAAGCAAAATATACTTATTTCCCAACATGATGGAAGTCTGATTTTCTGGTTGAATCGTGAGTGGCGCTGATGGCTCTCACTGTGAAGTTATCCACTCTCTCTCCTCTCTCTATCATTTTCTCTCTCTTCCATCTCTTTCTTTTGAATCAATTTTCTAGTGTCAGCTTACAACCCCCTCCTGTTCGACCCTCAGCATTATAGTGGAAGTTTCCAGATTAATAAAGGAGAGTAAAAAATATCATTTTTCCACTGAAAATTCTTCATTTGATCTGTTGGAAAAATCTTTTTCCATGGAAATATTTTCTGGCAAATGGAACAAAGCATGAATTATTTGCATTTATTAGTTGGATTTATTTAGGACTTCCAACGTAATTACCCAAATGAATGATGTCACCAAGAGTTACGCAATGCATAAGATGTGTTCATTTCACCTTATACAATTTCATTTCAATTTAATCCTTGATCAGTTCAGTTTTTACGTTGGCAACTTACTTCTTCTATCACATGTTAATTTTATTACCTTAACTTTTTTTTTAAAGTTACTATTACTAACCCTTTATAATAATTATTATTTTTTTACGCTTGACCCGCTATACTTTATGCGTACACTAGGTTAGGAGTTCAAAACTCCAGGGGACCCTAAGGGTACTACACTTCCCATAATTGTTTATCTAATTTAGGAGTATGATTTTTACTTTAAATAGGACAACAGCCAAGTTTTGAAAATTCATTAATGTACTCGTGTGGATAAATCATAAATATTTGGAATTTCATTTTCAGTTGAATGGGCATTTAACTACTTGTAGAAAAAGTGGTTAGGTGATGAGAAATGCAAAGAAATAGGATTAAAATAAAGCGACAGCTATGGCTGCCTTCCCACAATCCCACTCAACAAACGTCATCAAATGTGTACGTCAATTTGATGATGTTGGGTCCGCGAAACAAGACGCCTCACTGCCTTCACTCTGTCCTGACTTGTGCTTTTCTTTGTTCCTCAGATTTTCTTTCCTGTGTTTTTTCAATTTTTTTTTTTTTTTTCGATTTACTACCTCCGTTCTCAAATAAAAGTGACGTTTGACTTTTTGAACCGTTTTTGACTCAAGACTACACTTTATATTTTTGGACAATAAAATCCCCAAATTTGACAAAAATATCCACTTGCATATCATTCATGTATAAAGTGTCACAATTATCTTTTTTAAGGATATTTAGGTAACTTTATCTCCATTCAAAGTGGGGAGATGAATAGTATAGCGTCATTCCATTTGAGAATGGATGGAGTTTTTTTTTTTTTAATTTCCATTTTTTAAATGCTTTAGCTAATTCCCTTCATGGGCCGACTCGCAAGTTGGTGAATTCCACCCCACTTTCCTCCAACTTGGGATTGTTTGATTGTTTTTTTTTTTTTCATGTAAACTCCATTAATAAAAATAACCGTAGTTATCAAATATCACAATGAATTACAAAACGAGTGAATAGCAAGAAAGATGGAGGACATTGTAAGAGAAACGACAATAATAATAAATGCTAGTAATTGAAAATAATTGTGTGGCTTATAAATATAAAATAATAGTAAATAAAAATACTTATGTTAGTATAAAATTTTCAACTCGTTATAACTCTTTTTTCTTTTTCCTGATTTATCCATAATTATAACTTAAGTTATGACTCGTTGATCTCGTTTTTCTTCTATTTTGGCTAGTCTCACTACTTTAAAGGCATATTCTTTTATTACGAGACAGAGGGAGAATGTCTTTCCTATTATACTACTACCTTCGTTCACTAATGAAGATTACGCGACACTATTCATTAAAATGATTTACATATCTATTATATTATTTATCGTTCTCATGAAAACAACCATGACTCTTTCAAACTAAAGGTCATTCATGAATTTGTATCCCATCACGACTCCTCAAAGAATTTGTATCGAGTTACTGTTAGCTTAGCATATTGATTAGTGATTAATAATCTCACCATCAAAGCTGTTGATGTCACAATTATATCATTGATGAGAATATAATTTATACTCCCTCCGCCCCACTATAATTTGTGCAATTGCTTTTGCACATATTTTAAAGCAAAGGGGAATAGTCTAGTTTGCCCCTTAGGAAGGCAAGTGGGTGGGCTTTATCTTTTATTTTACTCTTTATTTGAAGGGTAAATGGGAGAATTTTGGTGAGAAGTATGTCCAAAATAGGAAATGCACAAGTTATAGAGGGGCGGACCAAAATAAAAAGTGCACAAGTTATAGTGGGGCGGAGGGAGTAATATAACTACCAGTATGCTTCCACATGTAGTATAATCGTAACTAACGTCTTGTCATTTTAATGCATGATAAAAGTAAAGTTAACCACGTAACCAACATGTAAATCACTAAAATCCATATTAGTGGTCCAATTTTTTATTTTTTTGATTTTTTCAAGTATAAATAAACAGATATAGGTGCAACAAGATAGCAGTTCAAGCATAGTCGATCATCTTACAATTTGAGCAAAATAAAAGTTGGTGAGCTAAATTCACTAACTTACAAATCCTCAACAGTTCAAATATATTCCTTGCCATTTATATATATAGCCTTCAATCAATCCATTGTTCATAACAAATATACTGTACTAATATACCCCCAACAAAAAGATCGATAATGGAGCTTGAAAATGCAGTTGATTTTCTTGGCAACAAAAGAATTCTCATCACTGGCGCAAGCGGCTTCCTTGGAAAAGGTAATATTATTGCTCTCTATATTATCAATCTTTGCCCCATCATAATTCATATATACACATCAATTTGATCCTATATATATCATTGTAAGTTTATAATCATATGATTTATCATGATATATATATATGTTATGATCTGCTATACAGTGTTGGTGGAGAAAATACTTCGGGTTCAGCCAAATGTGGAGAAATTGTATCTCCTTATAAGAGCTAAGGATAACAAGCCAATCCTCAAACGTTTACATGACGAGGTATGCACATAATAAGGCATAAAATTATTAGTTGGAGTGCTGGACGGTAAACATTAATTTAATCTTCTTTAGCCGAATGGTATCAATGAATATTAAGAGTCTCGATCCGAAATTGTTATTTTTTAACTTTAACTAGTGGTTTTCCTAGTAGCATTAAATTTTTAGAAAATTCTTGAGCTTTTGAACCACAAAACCGTACCACTCGATGGGCACGGTGTGGCTGTGTTCGTTTCACCGTTTCAATTCTACACTCAATTTAATTCCGCTCGTTCAATTTGTACGTACTTTTTCCCTCATGTATTATTATCCATTCCATTTAATCAAATTCAGCCTATTGCAGTCAACGAACAGAATTAGGAGTGTGTAAAATTTTCTATGGCCGAACTTTTAAACTTCGATTTGTTCACCAAAACTAGTCCAATCTTCAACTGGAAATTTCTAAATGTCTTTGGTTAGATTGATTATTAACCAGNTTTTTTTTTTGGTTTTGGGTAGTTATTATTTTTGCGATTATATCAAAATACTTTTAAAAGTTTAGTTTTAATTACCACAATGCCACTTTCTTCTCTCTGGTAAAAATAGTTTCGCTTTAATACATGTACTTGGATGCAAACTAAACGTGATTATGTTTTGTTGATGATAGATGTTAGGTAAGGATTTATTTAGAGTGCTACGGGAAAAACATGGTGCCAAGTTTGATTCCTTCATTTCTGAAAAGTTGACACCGATTGCTGGTGATACATCACTACCTGATTTGGGAATGGACACCACCGATATATGTAAGGAAATCGATGCAATTATTCACGTGGCTGCAACAACTGGATTTTCTGAGAGGTAATGACAAAATAATACATTAAACAAGTTAAATTAACAAAGAATATTTGACAAGCAAAAAATAAATAAAAGTTATATGCAATAGGAGTAGTATTTTAATTTATCCACTTAAGTGTACGTGGTTGTTGATGACAAACATATGGGTAATTTCAAGTGATTTAGTGAGAAGAAAAAGACACAGTATATATTGATTGGTCTTCAAATTCTCCTTTGTTATTGTGATTACTATTAAAGGGTTAGTTGATGACTCTTTAGTTGACAAATATATCTCCAGGTAAAAGTTTGATAATAAATGCAGTGATTATAACATGAGTACAAACTTAACTCCCTAGAGGAATTATGAAAGTGACTAGTGAACTACCTTTGCATTAAGTTTAATTGCAACTGCAGTAATACGGTTTTAAAAGGGTACAGTATTCACACCTGCCTAACCAGAGCCTAACACATTCTTTTTTCTAAAAAAAGTAAAAAGTATTCTGAGTAATTACACTATTTTTATTTTATTTCAACTTTGTATCGCACTTTGCAAAAAATAAATAAATAAATAAACTTTACATCACACTCCTTAGCTTCTGTATTGACTATTAAAGTATAAGAAGTTGAAATGAGGCCAGTAAAAATGTCACCATTTGTAACTTTGAACTTCTAGCATTATTTCAATTTCTTAAAAGTTAAAAAGGTGGGAAATTTTTTATTTATTTTTTGAGAAGGTAAAAGTTGGGGATTGGAAGATGAAATATATGAAAAGAAGATGGATGTTGAATTTCTTTAAAAAAAAAAAAAAAGGGGCTAATTAAACAGAGCCTTAAGAACAGAGTGTCCTACCTTATCTTCTGACTTCTTATCAATAGTTTTATTAGTTTTAATTTCTTCATATGACTAATTAATTACTCTCTGTTTGGGGTTGGTAATTTGGTATGATAGGTATGATTTGGCATTACGTATCAACACTTTGGGAGCAAGAAACGTGATGAACTTCGCAAAGAAGTGTTTTAAGTTACAGATTCTTGTTCATGTATCCACTGGTTAGTGTTCATTCATTATGTATATTACTCTCTATTTTATGTATATATATGGGTAAATATCATTGAGATATGTTCGAATAAAAATTAGGATACTGAAAATGAAATGTTCATTTTTTTTTTTTCCAGATAAATTACTAACAATAATGATATATAATATGTCAAATTGACAATTATGGTCGTTGATTTGATTGACTTTGGTTATCTGAAAAAAAGTTGTCACTTTGTAGTGATCACAAAATTCATTTAAAGATATCTCCTAGGAGCTCATCTTACTTTATGAGATATTAATTCAATGTCATAATATCACACCAATAATTTTGTTATATCTAAGAGTATATTTTAGGAGCAGATTACACATCACATATTTATAGGATAACATGTGACACCTGAAGTATATGATTGGACATCCAACAATACCACCATCACATCAACAATTATTTCACGCGTTCACATTATGAAACTCAAAATGATCAAACACAACATGGCTCACCATGCTCCCTCTGTCCTAAAAATAATTTTATAGTATTTGACTTTTTGAGGTAACATAAATATTAATGTAGCACACTATCACACTTTTTTTTTTTTTTTTTTTTCTCACACTTTTGACTTTATGAGGTAGGGCCTAGAGTATGACCTGCTATATCTGGGCTATGATATGCTGGGTCGAGCCATTTTCATTTTCCTTCATTTCTTGATAAAGGCTGGGCTTAAGTTTAATAGTAGGCCCATTTATTGTTATCCAACCCGGGCCTCCAAAACTGGGCTAGTGCCAGTTGGGTCAACTACTAGGCTACAAGCCTACAACATTAGAATACTTTAACCCAACATAACGTTATTTGGACCGTATAATAATGACCCGAATAAATAATTTCACCTGTTCGGGATAGTTGCCAATGTTAATTTTTATTTTTAATTTGAGTTTATGACTTTTGATGATATGGAACGAAGTCCATATGGGGGAATTTGCGTTTTGATTATGTAGTGTCGAATCCCAAAATTCACGAAAGAGGGATGTTAGTATTAAATATAGTAATTTAAAAAGAAAACACTAACATACTCGTAGACTATATTCATGCAAAAAATAAAAATGATAGTATTAAATACTCATATAATTACAAACATAGTTCTATAAATTAATTTAAAATGCTTACAAAATGCATATGACACACGTGCATAGGACAAGAGTAAAAAACATAATTATAAAAAAAAAAAAAACAGTTTATTATCGTTACTAATATGTGTGTTTGTATGTATCTTATTTGGTTAGCTTATGTGTGCGGGGAGCCAACGGGAGTTGTCCTAGAAAACCCAACTAAAATGGGTGAAACATTGAATGGAAGCTTCGGATTAGACATTGATGCAGAAAAGAAGTTGATTGATAATACTCTGATGGATCTCAAAAACAAAGGAGCTTCCACAAAAGAAATACGAACAACCATGAAGCAATTAGGGCAACAAAGGTATAAGATTAATTGCAAGGTTTTTTGAATGTAGAGGGGACAAATTTTCATGCAATTATGAAAATTATTATTATGTGGGTATAAATTTGGTTATTGATCATACAGAGCAAAGTTGTATGGATGGCCCAATACTTATGTGTTTTCGAAAGCAATGGGAGAAATGCTTGTCGAGAAGCTCAAAGAAGATTTACCAGTTGTTATTATTCGTCCTACCATGATTTGCAGTACTTATAAAGAGCCATTTCCGGGTTGGATTGAAGGGTCCGGGTAATTATCGAAACCTCAAAAATTCACTTAATTAACACACCAGAACTTTTTAGTTGTTTTTTTTTTTCCCGAAACTATTTCTTATTACTTATTGAATTTTGCTTTGTCTTCTATTTCAAATAACAGAAGCGCGGCCGCTGTTAGTATTGTTTACGGCAAAGGATATGTCGATTTCATGCATGCAGATGGTAACTCTGTCTTTGATTTGGTATGATAAAATTCATCATAATTCAACTAAAATTTTACGAAAATAGTAAGCAATAATTTGTTTGTTAAATCTCACGTTAATGTACTTTGTGTGATGCAGATTCCAGCCGACATGGTAGTAAACTCAATGGTAGTGGCAATGGCGGCAAATGCAAAAAGACCATCTTTAACAGTTTATCATGTTGGCTCTTCTTTGAGGAATCCCATCACATACAAACAGTTAGTTGACATCAATTATTCATTCTTTAACAAGAACCCATGGATTGATGACCGAGGAATGTCCGTGAAAATTCAGAAGGGCATACCGTTGAGCAACAAAATCGTCTTCTTCGTGTTTCTAGCTCTACATTTCCTTAAACTTATGGTTAGTTTTCACGAAACTCATGCTCAATTTAATTTTCATCGTTCCCATCATGCGTTTATTTCAGTTTAATCTTACGATTTACTTTTTTTTTTTTTTTCTTTTCACATATCAATATTCATTCAGATCTTATTAAGGTTATTTCAGTAAATTATTTTAATAATAATAATCATACTTTTTAATTTTCTTCTATGTACTTGCAGGCATTGAAGTTGTTGGAAAAATCATCTTGCCACACTTTTGAATTCGATAATGATAGACTTGAGATGCAATTGAAAGCAACTGTGAAAGTATCGGAAATATTTAGGCCATATGTGTTCTTCGCTGGCATGTAAGTCTGCATGTTTTTACATTTATTTCTCGTTTCTTTTTTTCCCCTTCAACTATGATAATTGATGAATGATGATAACGAGCATTATTCCGTTGATAATTGATATCAATTTTGATTGAATTAATTAAGATGCATAATACAAAAATCAATTAATTATTCAAGATTTGGCGTAATGTTGGAGTTTAATTTTCATTGCAGCTTTGATGACAGTAACACAGAGAAGCTACGTATACGAGTAGCAATGAGCAAAAATGGCAAGGACAAAGAACATTTCTCCTTTGATCCCAAAACTATTAATTGGGAAGACTACCTTTTCAAAATCCACATTCCAGCAACTGTGAAATACTTGTTTTGATGTTGGATTATTAGGAAAATATTGTTGCATTTTTAATCTCATTTTCCTTATTGTAAGTTGATGGCTCTATTCTATATTGCTCAATTTCTCAACCATAAAAGGGTGTAGTTGAAGTATAGAGAGTATTGGAAAGCTATTATTATTAGTTAGTAATGATTGTATTTAGTTGCTGTTATTCCTTGAAGAATTTGATTGATTTTAAAGTATGTTGTGCTCTGATTAAGAAATTAAGGAGTATGTTGTAATTTAGCTTCAATTTCAAAATAAAATTTTATGGCCTTGTAGTAAATAGTATATATGTAAGACGGATACAGATTCACAGTCGCTCGACTTCTTCCTCGGAGAAATGTTCCCTCTTCGCACCTGGGATTTAATCTATTTCTCTACTTCTCATCTATCTCACAACCCTCATCTATCTTACAATAATTGGATTTGTGAGTTAGGCAATTGGAATTATCCCTCCTTCCATTTCCATGGGTCTTTGGGTTTGTGGGTTAATGGTCAGTTGACCGTCCCATCCAAATTAAAACAATCCTTGCCTTTTCAATTTAAAAGAAATAATAATAATCAAAACATCAAAGGTGGGCACTGCTTGCTCCAACTATTAACAGTTGAATAAAATGCTTATTATTGTTAACGCGTCTCACCCAATGGGTGAAACATGTTTGAAATACTCGATTGAGGTTGAATATGATTTTTCATAAATGTCAAAAAAAAAAATTAATACATACTGTAGATTTCATTATCCAATGACAATTAATTAATACATTTTACACTTTCATAAATGTCAAGAAAAAAAAAAGTCATTATTGTAAGTGTGTCTCAGCCAATATTTTGATGAAGCATGTTTTACGTGAGATTTTGCGTCACTAAATATGCACAATATTCGTTTGAGGTTGATTATGATTTTCATAAATGTCAAAAAGAAATTAATACTACATAATGTAGATTTCATTATCCAATGACATGACAATTAATTAATACATTTCACACAAACGACAATGTCCTACATTCACACAAAACAAAAATGTCACCTACATATTAATTAATTGATGCATTTCACACAAACAAAAATGTCACTTACATACATATTAATCAGTACATTCACACAAACAAAAATGTCACCTACATATTAATTTTATAGGGAAATGTATACATCGGGTATTTCACGAATAAATTTACATAGGTATTCTTTAGGGGGCTCGAATCCCTTAACCTGGTATATAAATTATAATGGTACAAGTCAGTTTGAGCCACCCACCTCATTACTTGAACTACCATTCTCTTGATATTCTGGGAATGACATAATCATATATTCATATTGTAGAGAACATATTATTTTATAAACTAAAATTCAAAAGATACATCACAATAATCTTGTTTTAAGTTCCTCAATTTCAATTCACACTGCATGTGTTGAAGTTAATGGATACTATAGTATCATCTTGCCATACTTTCAAATACAATTATGATAAACGTGAGATGCAACTGAAAGCAAGTGTAAAAGTTTGGGAAATATATATACTCCTTTGCCAACACGCAAGTATTATCAGAAATCCCCAAATTTAATTTGGAGGACTAATAATTATAAGGACATGTACGTGTCTATCAATTATCTGCCATGTACGGACGCCAAATTAAATGAGATCTGCCTCTACAGGCAATAAAAGCACTGGAAGCTACAATTTCTAAACCGGAAAGTATTACTCCATCCATCTCAAAATAACTGATGCAGGAGTATGGACAAGAGTTTTAGTTGATTTACGAGTTTTATAATTTGTTTCCTAATTTAAGTTGGAGTCAATAAAATAGAGATATTATAATAGTCTTTTTAGAAATATTATCTTTTCAGAAAGTTTAGCTTTTAGTAAGGATGTCTTATTTATGCCGTGTTCGGGGTGATTGCCAATTGCCAATTTTTGGTTTTGAAAAATTTTAAGCTCTTTGTAGAAATTTAATTTAAAGCTGAATTTTGTTGTGCTTACTGTTCCTTGCTTCATTTTCAAAACTAACAACAGAAAATTGAAAACCAAAAAAAGTGGTTTCCAAAAACTGGTTTTGAGTTTCCAAAAAAACTGAAAACTGGCAACTGGCAACCATCCCAAACAGGGCCTTAGGTTTTCTAATTCTAGTTAATTTAGGATTTGGAAAGTTTCATAATTCTATTTAGTTTCTTTTTGTGCAAGTTAATATTCCTCATAAATAGGTCTTATTGTAATCGTTTAAAGGAGAGTGGAGTTTATGTGATTAAGTTAAACCTTGAGTTTATCAATGGTTCCCGCGTAACACTTTTTAGAAGGATTCCGAATTTTCTTTGTTTTTTAATCTTGCGAGATTATTGAAACGCCCAAGATCAATTTCTCTTGGTCTTGCGATTTTAAAGAGGAGTTATCTTGTTTATCTTTATTGTTTTGTTCATAAACACAAACTACTAAAAATATTTATTTTACTTAGGCTTCCGCATTCTACATCAATAATTGTCGCTTTAACTAACTTTTTTAATCTCAAAATATCTGTCGCTTTACAATTCCAATGCAGCATAAATTGCTCATTTATCAATGTAGGACATCCAACAATCCACATAACAACTTTGAGCACAAGCAACACCAATTAAAATTTCACAAAAGAAAATTGAAATCATGGTGCGAAAAGAAAGATTGAAATTGTTAACAAGACTGTTGCCTAAAAAATAAAAAAATAAAATTGAAATAGTGAAAAGACTAAGGAAACTTCATACAGTAAATAGGAACCATAGGTTCTAACTGGTTATAAATAGACATCGGAACAACTAGCAATTCCAACAGTCTCATTTTTTTTCTTTTCTTTTCTTTTCTTGGCAAAGATATACAAAACTAGTTAGTAGTTAGTGAACCACACTCACCAACTATAGCCCCTTTAAAAATTGCCTTCCATTTTGTAGCCTTCTGTTATTCTAATTTAATCAAAGATGGAGCTTGAAAATGTAATTTATTTTCTATGCAACAAAAGTATTCTAATTACTGGAGCAAGCGGCTTTCTGGGAAAGGGTAACCTAATTCATTGCTCCTTTATATATAAATTCAAAGAATTATATTATGCTGATTTTTTTTTATTTTTTTTTTTAATGCAGCACTGGTGGAAAAAATACTTCGAGTTCAGCCAAACGTAAAGAAATTGTATCTTCTTATAAGAGCTAAGAACAACAAGTCCGAACTTGAATGGTTAAATGATGAGGTAAATAGACTGAATTCTAACACAAAAATAATATTTACTCTAATAGCAAATATACTTGAACTAATCTTACTTATCAAAAAAAAAAAAAAAACTTGAACTAATCATATTGCCTTGAGTTAGCAGCTATATGCATGCTTACTAAAGGTTTTTAGGTTTACCCCCAAACTCCCTACAATTTCGGGTTGTTTGAATTTGTAGGGGTAGAATTTACTGGTCCGTTTTAACCTAGTTGGATGAGCTATTTCAGTAGAGAAGCATTAAAATGTTCAAAAAGTAATGCCATTGATTCTTTTACATCTGACAGATCTTAAACAAGGATTTGTTCAGATTGCTAAGAGAAGGATTGGGTGGCAAATTCGATTCTTTCATTTCCGAAAAAGTGATTCCAATTAATGGTGTACGTCATTACCAAATTTAGGAATGGACACTGATAAGTTGTGCAAGGAAATCGATGCAATCATTCATGTAGCTGCATCAACTCGATTCAACGAGAGGTAATTATTATTATTATTTAGTTATAAGAAATAGGTTAAAATTTATTAAATAGAAAAAAAATACTCTTACTTTTGAACTAAGTTT
>BSSO01003006.1:0-17606 GCA_030267885.1 Mesembryanthemum crystallinum
ACAACCGAAATCCACCACCACCACCCGTGAAACCCATCCCCCTCCACCCTCGAAACCTACCACGACCCAAAAGGCCGAAACCTACCACCCCCAGAAACGAGAACCACCCAAAAGGCCGAAACCCACCACCCGCTTCCCAAGCCCGCCGCGAACCCAACATCCCCCTCCCCAAGCCCCCCTAACCCAACCAAAACTCAAATATGAGATTTAGTTTTTTTATGAGGAAATAGTTGAAGGAGAAACAAAAGGGGGAGAGAAGTGAAGAGAGAGAAAATGCGTGAATGCTGGCTGGTGCCGACGCCGGAGGTGTGGTGATAGTTGATTGGTGAAGAGGGAAGGTGATTGGAGATAGGGAGGAGAGAGGTGTGGGTGACCCAGATTTTTTCCAGAGTGGTAGAGTGGTGGTTAGTCAGTGAATGGAGGAGGGTAGAAAGTGGGGGTATTTTGGACTTTTCACTAGTTTCTTAAATTTGGAGCCCAAATGTACTTGCCTAGGAGATTATAAGACGGAGGGAGTAGTAATCATAGTCGGTACTTAGCAACAGAAAAACCCATACTCACTATACATATGGCTTTAGAAAGACGTCATTAGCTGAAATCACCAATAAAAACATTACTCAGCAACATAAGTAGAAGTTTTTTTTTTCTCTCTCTCTCTAGTGGAAGATTTTTTTTATCAGGCAGCGTGTTGTGCATATCCATCTTTTAGAAATTAGAAGGTTTAGAAATATAAACCTTCTCATACTTGTCAAAGAATTTAAGATACAAAGATGACATTCTAAGATAAACCTGCTAAAACCTTTCGAAGTTGTTACATTTACAAGTGAGAACTTGTAAGAGAACTTTGAAAGAGAACTTCCTCCAAGTGCAATTCTCTAAAGTTGCTAAGCTTCTTCTAAGACAACTAGCTTAGGCAACCTGGCAACTCTCATAATGTGCCCCGAGAAAAGAAAATAACATGGAAACCAGTTAAGATCATTGGCCAGGGTGGTTAGTTGTCTTGTTTCCAACCATGCTTCTTGGACAAGGAAAACGACATTCCACTGGGTATTATTTTTAATATATGTCAACTTCCAAGTCTGAACTGTCTCTTAATTTTGTAGATTCTTGGTGCCACCCAGGGTAGAGATAATATTCTTTCCTGAAATGACGAGGTCCATGCCAGTTTCCAAAGATGTAGAGGTGATTTTGCCAGACCACTTTGTTAAGCATTATTTCTTGCAAAGCATATCCGGAATACGGATTTCTCAGTTGGATAGAAAAGCCAAGATCGTTCACTCCCACGTAAGAGACCTGCCCCTTCATCTTGTGTGTGGGAAGGGGGGGGGGGGCATCATGATAGTGCTGTAGCTTAAAATGCTAGCCTCTGTTCAGTTTTTTTGAAAGGGAGAAAAGAGTGAAATGCTATTTAAATGCACCTGATTCTTGTTAACGTCCACCAATATGGCATTTGACAACTTTGACTGTACTTCAGAGGTTTTGCTCTGCACACCAACCTAAAATGCAAGTTCTCAATTAGATGTTGCAGTATCATTATTACCAGCAGTGACTAGATTAGTAGCATTCATCAAACATAATCTAATTTTTGACTATAAATTCTGAAACATGTCAAAACACCCTCATGAAATCATGACATGCATGCAGAAGCTGAAACATGTCAATACATGCTCCACAGCACACACAGGCGTGCATGCATAGCATCCTAACATGTCAGAAACCTTAACCGAAATCACATGGAATCTGATTAAAAAAAAAAAAAAAAAAAAAAAGCATGGAAGTGCCAAAAGCCTTGTATGGAATCTGATAAACAGTGCCATTGTGGTTGTGCCCTTTGCTATATCTAAACCAACTTTGGAAAACAGAGTAGACTAAGCAGTGAGGCATAAAAAAATAGGAGCACTGGGAATGAGAGAAACAATATGATCATTGGTCAGTGGTCAGTGGTCAGTGGTCACCATTGGCATCATCATGTTCCTAGCAACCAATCACATGGAAGAGGGAAAGAACACAGAACCACCTCTGAGCCCACAAGTTAGGTGGTTAGAGCAGTAAATAATAAACTTTATTTCAACAACAAAAAAAAAGTATTGAAAAGTTCTCACATGAATTATTGCTAAAACAAAGAAGAAAAAAGACAAACAGAAAGAAAATATAAACATTATTATAACTGTTGATCGTCAAGGGCCATGCAACATTATCTTAAACATAATATATGGGCATAGAAAAGATTACTTACTATATATGGCACTGGTGCATCAAGGAAATCCAGCATATCATTTGGTAAAACCTGAGGATCAATCAAGTGAAGTTAAAATGGAAGGATGATGCTTGGCAATTAATGTTGATGAAGAATAATCACAGTCAAATGGGAACGTACTGGCATTAACAGACTCTGCCACCGGTAGGGACGTAATAAAGGAACAAGTGCTAGAACTGAAGCAGATAGTATTCCCTGCATACAACAAGATCAAGAGTCCAAGAATTATGTTCCTTCGGGGTCATAACACACGCTGGTATCAACAGCTAAACAACACTATCCATTATCAAAAGAAGGCTAATGCGAGTACCACTCTTTAAGCCAAGCACTAGCAACATTCGTTTACTTATCATTGAAGCCAGTGCCCTACAACTACAAAATACTATAGTGAGATACAAACACAAGACAGCATGCCTTTCAGACAGGCAAGCTTTGCAATGCAGTTTGGCATAGCTTTGCACTGCTCACTCTCCCTTTACAAACTGAGAAGTAGGTGATAAATATAACATTTCTGCAGAGGCTGCACAAAGTTTGCTTCACCAGCCTGCTAGAGTCATCGGTTGTCTAATGTATGGNACAAGCAAAAAAAAAAAAGGTTGGTTGGTGAAAATTGAAAGAGAAAATTACTAGCACAGAAAAAGACAAATGTGTCAAACAGTATTGTTTCTCAAGAGCCACTTAGCATATTACGCATTAGAACTATTCTAGTCTGAACAACAAACTCCCTCCTTCCCTTTTTAAATGTTGTCTTAGAATTCCTTTTTGGGTCAAAATAAACATGTTCTTATATCTATACAAAAACTCCAACTTCCTCAAATTATTATGCCTTACTATATCATGGAATTACAAAATGCATGAGTGAGAAATGTAATTAATAAGGTTATTTTTGTCATTCCATTAAGTTTCTTAAATTATGTGCCTTTTCTCAGAACTACATTTGAAAAGGGATGGAGGGATTAGTAAATTAAGGAAGCGATATTATATCAAGAAAATTTTGAAGGCTACTTATGCATTGGAAAATCATCATCTTAATATCTACTCCCTCCGTTTCACTAAAATCTTGTCATGGCAATTTGCACGTAGATTAAGGAGTTTTTGTTTGGTGTGAAACTTCCACTTGTACCCTTAGAGAGAAGGTGGGTGAGGGCTGGTGAGGGTTGGTCAAATAAAGTAATGGGTGAGGGTAATTATGACATTTCAACAAAAGTACTTTACTATTTTAAACCATGACAAGATTTTAGAGAAACAACAAAAATGGACCACGACAAGATTTTAGCGAAACGGAGGGAGTACATAGTAAAAAAANAAAAAAAAAAAAAAAAAAAAAAAAAAAACAACTTTTCCAGAGCATGAAACGCCACCTTAGTGAAGTTTCAATATCACACTACCTCTGGGCCACAAAAATCCTTGATCTCACATTTTAAAGATCGACTCATATAAGGATACTGAGCTTGTTACAACTGTTTCTTACACCCAGTTACCTAGGCTTTTGTGGTTGTGTATTTTTTCTTTTTTTAGCGGTTTGGTTGTAGAAATAGCAATATGCTTATTCCTGAACTCATTATGATAGGGAGAATTTAGTTTGATTTATAAAAATGGCCATATTTGAGAATTAGACTTCAAAGACTACAAAATGTACGCATATTTGAGGTGATAAGGTTGTAAGCCAAGGAATCTTCTGTTCTACCATGACAAACTTCATGAGAGACTTACCAGATTCGAGCAAACAAACACAATTTGTTTCTCCAACAGGGCTCCCGCAAACAATGTCAACACCTGTAATTGACAACTGCTAAATCAGTGCCTGAAAATAGATTTGTTACAGTTTCTTTAACACCTGAAAGCAGGAAGCATAAAGTAAAAACTTGAGTACAGTCATGTTCATATTCAACCTGGGCCAAAGCCTACAATCAAGATCATAAAATTCCTCATAAAATCTACATTCACTGAAGACAACACATCACTTCTTCAGTATATCTTGTTAATAAATTTGTTGGAGGCATCTATAAGACTAGAGGTATACGAAAAAATGAATAAGCAATTACAGGTCATTTACAGGTTTTTTTTTCCCTCTTAACCTGCAGCTTTGCTCTAGTATTGTTTTCCTAGCCTCTCTTTGGTCTCCTGGCACAGGTGTTATTCATAGGATTGTCTATGTCAGATATATAGCATGGTTTTGACTCACCATTTTGGAGGACTACAGGTCCTCCTTTCTGTGCAGAATTACACTTTTATCTAAAAAAAGAAAGCCGTACAAACTACAAAAACAATAAACAAACCAATTGAACAAAATACTAAGAGATACCCGTTCATCAAACTGTTGGGCACAGACTTACATGCTCAAGCCTCAGTGAGCCGCATATGCAAGAAATGGCCCATGCCGATAAAGCTGTCGCTTCCTCCTCAGACACTAATGCATTTTGTACCTTAAAAAGGAAACAGAATTTCAGATACAGAAATTCCTATATTATCCAACGTAGAAAAAGTTGCCCGGAAGTCCAGAACCCAAGGGCACAACTATGCGCAAAGTACAGAGAATAATGAGCATTTATATTGCAATAAAAATAGACCTTTACATGTCAATGTGAATAGTCTGTAAAATTATGTACCTCTGCCCTCTCAAGATTTGTCCTGCATGATCTTAGATCAAGTGGCAAGCCTGAAATATCCAGGACTCTGTCACCAGGCCGGTGGAACTCTAACGGGTGTAAATGCTCCAATGGATGAAATCTGATGGTTGAGCCCCTTGGGGGACAATCTAATTTGTAATATTCACATAAAATTTGTAATGATCCATGGTTGTTTGCCTGTATTAATTTAGGTTATGAATAGAAGGCATGTGGTGAAGAAGTAACAGACGCATGAATTACAGACGCCCATAAAAAAGGAAAAATAATGGCAGATGACATGCAGACCTTAGCCCACTCAAGAATGTCATTATGGGTGCTGAAATCATCCTGACCAGAGATAGATGTTTCTTCTGTATCTGCCTCATCATTGTCACTCCTAAAGTGTCTTTCTTCATAAGGAGAACCTTGAAAACTGCATCGAACATTTATAATTAAAGCATTTTGTCACTTTTCTTTTCTTTTGTTTATTAGCAGTTTTGTACCCACGGGATCCTTAGATATTTCCAACTTCGAAGTACCATGTTCTCCATTAACCATCGGTTTTCAAAGTAACTACATAGCTTAAAGCTGTGAATACAACCCAATAGTGTCCCTCACGAATTCAATTTTTTAGAGGCAAGTTGATTGAGGGATGCTGAATGAAAGAAAAACACACATCTGGAAAAGAGAGAATCATGCTTGGACATATGTTTTTAAAGTTAGATCAGGTAACTTCAGTTTTTTCAGCACTTGCAATAGCTATATTAGCCAAACATATTCAGCAAAACTCGCAAAGAAATAAGTTTAAATTTTGGAGGAAATCATTCATTGAGAAAAAAAAGACAGCCTCAGCACGAGCATACACGATAGCTTCATACATATACAAATGTAAACTAACATTCAGTACAATTACATACCTGGAGGAAGGTTCAGAACTCTCAAACTGTTGGCATCGAAGCAGAGGCCAAACAGCACCAGGTATACACTTTTCCATGGTTGGCTTGCTCATTGCAGAATTGTCAACATCAGAAGCACTTGCTTCAGAATTCTGCTGGGTCACAGCGGCTTCTTTCTCAGATATGACAGTATCCCTTTCATAACTTGTGGTTGTAAGAGAATCGTCAGTGTCATCCCTAAATGAGGAAGAGTTTCCTTCAAGATCGGAGGGGGTTAGGAGACTTCCTCTATCAGTCACTCTTGTAGTAGTAGTAGTTGCGGTAAAACTTGATTCAGAAGTTATGACAGTTTCATTCATCTCATCCTCTGAAACACTTTTCAGTGACATGCCAGTTTCATTTTCTTCTAATCCTTCTGCTTTATTAACTGTATCAGGCGTTTCCACATTTAAGACGGCTATATTTTTTGTTAGACGCTCCAACCTTTCCTCCATGAATATACTACACGAAATAAAAGTACATAAATTAACTACCATCATATGGAAATTCTGACAAGAGTATTATAACTTTGTCTATAATAACACCATTCCTAGAACTGAGACATGAGCAAGCAGCATCCATAAAAAATATATCAAACTAACTAGTTTTTGCTATCTCTGTAGGCTCATGTTTCTCCAAATGAAAAATAAAACAAACAAATTGTTGGAGGAAATTTCCACCTAAGTATGGATAAGAAACGGGTTGCCAAGAGTGTACATGGTCCACTCCAATACATGGACCGCGTACTCATGCCTAACGATTCGTATTTGAGGATAAGCCAAGATTGGTTTAATCATGGGGATACGCGGTCCATGTACACGGACCGTGTATCCCGTAGGTCTGATCGTGTAAGGTCAAGAATCTTGGAAATTAGGATTTTGTGGCATTGCATGGTGATACAAGGTCCACTACACGAACCGTGTATCTCACTGGCTGACCTTGTACGGTCTGAAAATGCTGCAAAGTGCTGCCATGGGTGTACATGGTCCAATACACGGACCGTTTGCACCACGCACTTTGGACCATGTAACCCTACCAGGATGCCCAAATGGTGCCAAATTCGGTTATATATCTGAATGGGTATTTTTCCTAACTGTTTTAACTGTCTTTTGTGTCACATAGAAACACATAGAGATTGCAATGGGATGAAGAGGCACATTGGTTCTTGGGTCTCGCTTAAGTGAAGAGGGTGTCCCTTGATGAAGGGGTATGAACTCCTCTATAAATATAGAGGCCCTCTTCACTTGATCCTCATACAATTGCTGTAACCCGCTGCCTACATTCTGTCTTCTTCTTGGTCTATTAGTGCCCTGCTGTCGATTGTGCAGGTCGCACTCCGTTGTATCTCATTGATAGATTTGGTAAACCTGGTTATAGGGTCAGATCCAGTCTTTAGGACAACGCTTAAAACGTGCCTTGGAATTCGTTCTTTGTTCATGATCAGCACCCTATTCAAATAATCCCCAGCACAAACAAAAATATTATCATTCAATAAACTTCATGTCCCATATGCTTTGAGATGTCCTGTCAACCCCACCTCTGCCCCCACAATCCCAGATGAGGAACAGCTCTGAGAAAACCACAGAAACCCTTCCCTCACAAATAGCTTTCCTGCACAAACATGCACCAATTTGCAATTCCGGTAATTGATGGCAGGACATGGAAAGACCATATTTAGTGTGCTTTGCTGAAGTTGGTAACAGGTTTAACTTTCGCAGAATTAATGGATATTAAGCGGTGTGATGGACCTCTCCTGCCCAACAAACATGGAATATGGCTCCATAGGTACAGAAATCTTAGTACATGGGGAAAGTGATAAGCAAGTTGACTAAAAATGAGAAACAAGCCCAGTACATTATTGCAGCAATTGGTGGACACCTTGTTATGTGATTCGAATTCCTATGTGGATTATAGTTGATTAGTTAACACCGTAATGGGNAAAGAATAAGAAACAAACAAACAAACAAACAAATTAGAGGAATTACTCGGCACCAGCTTCATATTGTTGATGCCTCGGATGTAAAACATACAATCAAATTTAAGTTTTATAATTGTGGCACTAACTGCTGATACGATGCAAAACCTTTAGGTATTTTTATACTTAGTCATTCTTATCCAATAACTAGTGCTATAGAGTTTACTTCGGGCTGTTTGGAGTAGGTGCTACCAACTTCAACTTCTTGTCTTATGTTTTTCCTCCCCCATCCCCATCCCCTCTTCCTCCACTTTCACCTCCATCTCCAACTTCTTAAAGTTAATGAGGCTAAAAAGAATAAGTAGAAGTCATTGTAACTTAGAAGTTGGAAAGAAGGGGTAGGGAAGGAGGTATGTGAGAAGGAGAAGTAGAAGTTGATAGAAACCATGCCAAACGGGTTCTTAACTGAGCTAACATGCTATCCATACATAACAGATGATAGCTCAAGCAAAAATGGAGGTTCTGTATAACCTACCTCTTCAACACGCCAAAATGCAACTCGAAAACTGGTAGTCGTGAAAGTATGCAATAACACCGTTTTGTCGTAAATATATACCGTCCCAAACATGAGCTAACAGGTTGACTATCAGAAATCATAGAAATCAACCGGGAGGGTTTGTCAACAAGTTCTTCAACCAAAACACAACATCCATACAAAGTTGAATCATCAGCTACCTGCAAAACAAAAATTACATGAGAAGCTACCCAGGCAAAATATACCAATGTTCTAAAAGAAAAGGAAGACTTCTTTATTAAAATTCCTCTTATTATAAACAGCAACTACAACAGCAAAAAACCCTAACCAATACAGCCTAGTAGAAAGGTAATTTTCAAAGACAGAATGAAGAACTTTTTCACATGATGGAAATAGTAAAGGAAGACTAATAAAAGTAGAAGTTAAAATATTCAAACATTGACAGTATGAAGAATAGTAGAGCAGTAGATGTGCTAATAGCAATGATGATGATGATGGTGATAATGATGACGACAATGATTACAACAAAGGAAATAAGTAACAAACTATTAATATTGGAAAACAAATAAAAAGGTGAGTAATAGTAAAGTTAGTGGGAAAGGATAAAAGAGATGACAGAAAATGCAAGCAAGGAGAAAGCATTGGAGGTAGACATTAAACACAACAAAGGAGGGGAATCAAACAAGAATAGAACAAGTAGCACTTTGAAGCTATAGGAGGAGACCCTCTGTCAGAAGTCTTCTACATGAATCCTTTCTCTATCAAAAGTGAGAGAATACTTAAATAACAATAAGCATAAAGAACTTGATCCTGAAGAGATACATGATCGAATAGCTTCAACTGTAAAAGTATGCTGGTACTTTGGGGATGGACAACCAAAGCACTAGTAGAGTGAGATGAAACTCATGAACAACAATCACTCAGTACAAAAGCCCAAGAGCACCAACTTTTCAACAAGTTAACTTTACATAATGGGCCATGTTCATTTACCATTACCAATCTGATTCAAGTCAGTTAAGTTCAAATCTGCAACTCACTTTTCCTCTCGCATTTATTTAGTTCAATTCACTTCAGTTCACTTAGGGTCAGTCAGTTGAATTGAAAGGGTCTTGCTCAATCATCATATTGTCTGAACATCTTGTATATTCAAACATTAAATACTAGAACTGCATTTCATTGGATTTTGTATGAGCATATGACAATGAAAGAAGTTGCTTCCAGGGCTCAATTACTTGGAGCATGGTTGGTTGATAAGGACAAGATTAGGGCAAAGGTACAAAAGTAAACATTAAAGGGAAAAGGTCTTCCATTTCCTGAGTGTAGAAGAGTAATCCTATGGAGAAAATTACTTCTCTACCCAAAAAAACTTCTAAAAGGAAGGCTCTTATTTTCGAGTGCAAGTGTCAGCAGGATATGGAAGATCCTGGCAAAACACTTAACTAACGTATAGAGATTTCCTCATCCTCCCTCGCACCCACTACCCCCTCAAAAAAATAAAGAATAAATTAAAACCCACAAAATAAATAAATACCTCTTCCACACCTTTCTCTCCCAGTAAAACATCTATCTTCATTTCATGTTCTGCACTATAAGCTTTTCATTTTTGTTTGGTTATCTTCTTAATGCAAAAAAACTACCAATCAACCAACCAAATGAGACTGAAATGTAACCAAATTAACAACATTAAATATGAAGTCGTAAGGTTTTCTTTCCACCATCTAAAAAGCATTTACACTACGCAGTAGAAAGGAGTAACAGAAGTCAGCAAAGTACCTGCAGACGGAATACAAAGGACAAATCACTCTGTTTAAGGTGTTCCTGCAAATTGATAAATAGATATTGTATAAATAGTTTCACCAAGAAATGCCAAAAAGCTCAGAATAGAAAAGAAATATGGACAACGAGAATAGAAGTTTCAGCTATCTTGAAGTTGTTGAAAGCAATAAATTATGATACACCATTCATGCAATTCTTCTTTGTCTGCAACACAATCGGTTAAGCAATGGGCCGAAGAAAGAAAGATATCTCAAAGGACACAGAAAATTGCAAGAGGAGAAAGGAAGCACTGCCTAGATCCTTGTCAGTAATTGTCGCGTCAGTGGAGCTGAAGAAATAGAGGGTGAAAGAGGGACAGAGAGGAAAGGGGATCGTTGAGTCTTCAATCATGGCCGAAGCCTCATGCATTGGGTCGAATTGATGATATATAAGAAATTGTGAAACCACCTTTTATATACACATATTACACTAAAGAAGCAATAAAATAAATATATTTAAAAAAAAAAATACCTGTCCTAAAAGTATCTCATTCAGCTCACTCATTGAAGAACTTTTCTCAACCACGTGAACCTGTAAGCACATAAGTGAATCCAATAAACACAATGGACACACACAACCATAAGCTGCAGATGGGGGAAAGACAGAAGGAACAAAGGAAGAATATAAGAGATTTCCTAAATTCAGTACATGACTGATAAGTCTTAACCATTGCCCTGGATATATTCCTTTACATGTGTGATGCATGTGGATATGAAAAGAAAATTACATTTTAAGTTGAAATAGTGGTTGCAGTAGAATGGGTCACAGGCAGAACTGGTTACTCAAGGCAGTTATCCAGGACACATTAAGAAGAAAAACCCTAAGAATGGGACAATCTGCTAGTAGAGGAGCTGTAGGTCGTTGCAAACTGTTTGTCGTGGCCTGGGTCACAGACAGAACCAGACAGTTAGCTGGAGCTACAAAGCCTTGTGCAGTAGCAGATTTTTTGGTGGATCTGTTTGATGCTGAATGAAACAAACCAAACCAATTACCCAGAAACCAATTCGTCCAGGAGGGACTTTTATGGATTGGGTTATGCAAAAAGAAACAATGCAAACCATCACAAGTGATGGAGGTGGGTTCTAGAATAGCCTAAACCCTTGTGTAGCCCCAGTTAGACAGATAAGTAATACATTACAAGCAACTAAATCCTTTCATGAATGATTGCTATACAAACTTTGAATAAATAAAACAGATGGTGACTATCTTCATAAAGAAATCAGAGATCCCCGTCTATACAGCACAATCAAGTACACAAAAACATGCTTCAATCAATAATAACATATATGATATCTAGGAAAAAAATATAGACATATATACTACACAGAATCACAAGAATGGTAGAACCAACCTCGACACCACCAGGGAAGCAAAATGATAACAGATCCTTGTATGTAAGTGGCAACTGCTTTTCTGGAGGGTAAGCAAATAGAACCTGTAAGCAGAACACAAAGGCTAAGCTCAAAGAAGTGATGCCCAAACAGATTCAGGCATTTTACATGTAAGAATATGCACCTGAGGTTCAAAGTTAGGCTCCACACGAGAATGATTCTGACCACTAAGAGAAAATCGAAATTTCCCTGACACTTCAGACTTCCTTGCAATAAGTTGTCTTCTTAGTGTCTGGAAGTCAAAACTAGGATGAAGTCCAACAACCACCATGCTCTCGAAAAGCTTCGACGGCTCATTAAAAGAACGGTGATCCTACATATGCAGAGAGCAAATTAAGACCGATAGTTTAGAAAGATTCGTTAGATGACCAAACGCTCTACAGATGCCAAGGTGTCCTCGAACACCACTAAAATGAACAAGACCTACAATTACCATAAACAAATTAAAGTGGCATGATTGCTTACACACCGAAGAATATATGACCCAGAATAAGAAAGCACATGATGTCATGACATAAAGATAAAACTTAGTAATAGTTTAAAGAGAAGATGATATTACCAAATACTGTAACTGACAGCTCGCCCATTGACGCTTTTGCTTAGTTAAGACTTCTGGATTATAGGTGAGATTTCTTTTGTCGGGAGGTTGTGAAAGGCCTTTCAAAACTTTTGACACCTGGTTCTGTATTTTCTTGAGTGGAGAATTACACCCTTCATCCTTTGAAGAGAAAACCACAGACGGTCGTGGTGAACTAACAGCAGTAGCAGCAGCGGCAACAGCTCTTGCAACGTACTCTGATGATGGCAATGAAAATGAAGATCTCCATCCTGGGCTACCTGATTCTTCCGTCTCGGCCATAACAGAGATTTCTTCCGAAACTTCCTCGGTAATTCTCTCACCTGAAAATAGAGATATGAAATCAACTCCACTTGAAAGTTGAAATAATTCTTCACAAGTATTTTAGGAATGATAGATAGCACAAGTTCAAGTAGCTAACTGACTTGAACTTGATATGATTAGTAAGTTAGCAATGTGAATATGAGATGAAAATTGGTAATCCATGTATTTACAGCATCTCTCTTCGCCTCTTCTGAGGAACACATCTCCTCAAGTTCTACCACATACATTACTTTCCACAGCAAGAACACAAATATGCGCCCTCTTGCAAACTAAATCATCAGAAATTAGTGTTCCCCATTCACTCTTAACAGGAAAGGAAGACAACAGCTCAATCTAGTTGCTTTATTTCTTTATTCGAAAATAGTTTTAGAATTACTTTACACCTACCTAACTCCTAAATGCTTTTGCCATTGAATAATGGAAAGAAAAAACATTGTTGACATGGAGTCTTTCTCCTCATGTGATTTATGTTGATTTATATAGATATGAGCAAAAATCAATGAAGTTGAGTGAAAGAAACAGTATAATCAATAAGAGTCAACAAAAATCAACAAAGTTAAGCAAAAATCAACAAGTTAAGTAAAAAACAATCAAATCAACAAAATTAAAAAATGAAAAAAAAAAAAAAAAATACAATCAACACTATTGAAAGATATAAGACAACAGACCCATGACCAACCATTAGAACAAGATCACCATAATCTCATAAAGTTTGATCCTACTTGCATACTTCCACTATCATTTTCAAGCTCAAGCGAGAGCTTACATCGGCGCACTAAACTCGACATTTTGAGCCGTTTCACCAGCTCTCAACGCCAAACTTCATCAAAGAATAGAATTTGCTCCATAGTTCATCATAGAACATATATAATCTCAGTTGTAAAAGCTCACAGTGCTCTTCAAGGTTATAACTTTATAACTTTATAAAGCTTCTAAATATCTAACTTCATAAAGCTTCTAAATATCTAACAAAATTTACCAACAATCTAAATCATCAATCAACATAAGAAAAAGAAGAAACCCACCAAAAAAAAAGCTTTTTTTTCAGATGTATAGAACCATTGAAACACAAACAAATGGTAGCAGAAACATCAAAACAATATGCTAGCAACCAGAAATCAAACAACAACAACAACAACAACAACAAAAACCTCAAAAAAATTAAAAATAAATCAAAAATAAAAATAAGAAGAGAGAAAAGGGTATGTGACTGACCTTGTGAAGGGGGAGAATTTTCTCCTTCGTTGAGGAGCTGGGAAGAAAGACCCACCACTGGGAAGAAAATCATGGTGTTATAGCAACGATTACAAGATTATATATGTAATGAAATATCCCTGTTTTCTTCGTTCTTTTGCCCCTTAAACTCACTCGTTCTTATGAGTATTAAAAACGGATACAATTGAAATAACTAAAAAGTTAAAATTGGGTCAAAAGAAATTAAGAGATCAATTAAGATTGCAACAAACAACGGGTATAATTAATTGGGTAAAACGCAACAGAGGAACAGAAGGAGAAATGGGCAAAAACCCAGAAAACCCTCGCCTCATTTGCGCCAAAATTCAATACCCTTTTGCTCTTTTTCTCTCTCTATCTCTACATTTTTTTTATAAGGGCAAATTCATTTCCTTTTTCTCTCTCGTTTATTTGGGTCCTAGCAAGTTAGGAACTTTGCTGCAACTGTAAATTTTCTTTGATTTTTTTTTTTTTGTTTGTTTGTTTTTGGGGGGTTTAATCACCATGTGAATATCCTATTTCCATCTAATCAGGGAAAGTTCAGAGCAAAATCTGTTCAGATTTGGTATTTAGGTATCCGAAATAATCTGTTTTCTATGGCGGATTTAGTAAAAGATAAACCAAATTTGTTAGATAATAAATTGGGACAATTGTACTACTACTAATTAGGATCAGCTATTGGTTGGGATGTCTTGTTTTAACCCCAGGATAATTACAGTAGGATTCCAGATATTGGTGATGTTTTTTAAAGTTTGGTAAGGAGAAGTTGGTAAATTAGTTGATCGGCTAAGATTGGATTGGATTGGAGGAGTATTACCTTAGTCCAACTAATACAAATTTGACTTGATTGCCAATTTGCTTATTCTTGAAAATGTATGTTTGTTATATGAGGAATTACCAAATATATAAGTGTTGAGTCATATTAAACGAGATGGAAATCGCGTGTTGTTCATATCATGATGGTCCATCTAATTTTGTTAGATGTTTCTTCTACTCATGTGTGGGTGGATGGAGGTTATGCTAATATCTTAGATCAAGTGTCACTGGATGTTTGTAATTCGATGTTTCTAAATTAATACAAGCTTCCCATCACTTTCTATGGAAAAAAAAAAAACTTATATCAACAATACGTTGTACCAAGTCCTGTGGATGAGCTCCTAAGATGCGACTTTTACGTATTGTAAAGGTGACTCCAAAATTCTAGAGGGGTGACTTTCACTTTTAGATGAGTGATTTCTTCAATCAAAGGCTTAAAAAGATAAATCTAACTCCATATAATAAACCAAGTTCATACAAAACTTGGCGTTGACTCAAATACTCAAGTCTTAGGGTTTTTTTTTTCCTATGACAAATAAATCTCAGCATCTCTTAGTCATTTGTGCACATGAAAAAGCTTTGCTTTCTTATGGAAAATTGAAACTTCTAAGGCATGACAACCAATGCTTGTAGTGTAAATTTCACCATTTGATCCATAGCAAAGAAGATGTAGTATAGACTTTAGCTAAGTAGATGAAGGAGAATTATTTTCAATGTTATGATTAATTCGAATACATATGCGTGTATAAAAATGTATAAAAATTAATCTATATATTTAGACTATGTTCTCTTCATATATTTTTGTTGATATTTAGGGTCTGTTCTTGTTCGTCTTGTTTTTATTGGAACCCAGCATTTTCCGCCAAAATCCCAGCAAACTCCGGCAATTTGTAAAAAGTTCCAATAATCTCCAACAACCTTCACCAACTCCCAGTAAACAATAAAAAAATTTCCGACACTTCAGAGTCACGCAAAATCAACAATTCCAGTAAATCCCAACATTTTCCAACGAACAACTTCCAACAAACTCCATCAATCAGCAAAAAGTTGCAGCAAACTCCAACTCTAACACTCCAAAAACCAGACGTAAAGAACAGACCCTTATTATTGACTGTTGATTGTTAATTTTTGTTGATTGGTGATTTTTGTAATTTTACATTAATTATGGTGATTTTTGTTGTTTTTCATTTATTTTACGCTTGTTAAAATCAACATAAATCAATAAATTAATTTGAGGAAAACAAAGCCTTAATTCACAACTTTTTCACGTGTTTTAGGTGGTTGGTTGATTTCCCCTAAAAAAAAAAAAGATGGTTGGTTGATTTTGGGTACTTATTTAGATTCTATTAGATTTTTTTTTTTAAAAAAAAAAAAAAGCAATTGTTACACTAGTAGTAGCTTATAAACTGAGAGTCAGCTCAATTGTGTTGAAAGTCAAAGCATTTGATGAAGCCAAGTCTCTTGGGCATATGATGAGAATGGGTGGGAGTTTGGCATGCGTGACTAAGCTCATTTGATAGCATCTTTAATGTAACAAGAGATGATGATCATGTCTTTGTACCTGGCAGTCAAATATGATGCCCCCCTCTTTAGTCTTTTCTTTGCTTTAGACTTGGTGATAAGATGGGGACCATTATTTGATCATTGTAGGTCCTACAATAATGTTTGGTAAAGCTATCTATAATGGCTATATATCTAAATCTATAGAGTCTAGATTATATTATATGCTTCGAATTTGATTAATTTTGTACTACTACTTATTGTTAAGTGATGTGTTGTTAGGTAATATAGTGTTTATTTGACGTGTTCTCCCATTTCCAATAAGATGACACTGGTGGTGTGGTGGTGCCCAAACTAGGTGACTGCATCCCTCATGATCTTAGTACTAGTTTGATGTCAACTCGGCTTAGTGTACGTTTGTTGATAATCTTTTAGAGTAGCGGGGTTGGAGATGGTCAATGATTCCACTTAAACTTATGTTGGTGTTTTCTTCCTCAATTCTAATTTCAATATGGGATTCTATCTAATCCTCACTACGTACTTAACACTATTCCATATGTGAATGCCTCTTTTGAATTTGAAATGTGGACTGACACTGTCTAGGAATGACCATCCAAATTCATAATGAATTTTTGGGATATTGTAAATCGAGGGTCCTAAGATTGATGGTTTGAACTCAGATACCATGATAAACTTCTAATAAATCTAGACAAAACACATGCAAGAGGCCACTTGACTTGTGTGCTGGTAATTCCTTGTGGTAATATTCAACCCATCGTGCTTGGTTTAGTATATAACCATGAACGTTCCACTTTAAATTTGTTGCTCTTAGCTTGTTCTTCTGTACATTGTCAACATAAAACATATAGTGTGCATGTGTGAATTTCAGGCTACATCACATACATATGATTCGGTGCCCAGGAGTTCATAAGATGGTAGATAAAGGAATGCAATGGGTCTACATATTGGACAAAATGAATTATTATGATAGTTTTGCAAATTTTACACATGTTTGATATTTCTGTCACAAGTTCTTCAGATGATCTAATACTAGTTCATTCAAGATGATGCGGAAAGCTATTAAGTAGATCAGAGCTATAAGTTTCAAGTTTTACGTTTTTCATTTATTCAAGGTACAAGATGGTGAAAATGAAGACGGAAGTAGAGATGGGAGCATACATGAGTTTTGTAGGTGCCTTTGTGACCGTGTAATGAGCCTGTACGCAAGCTTTACTGGGCTATATACATGGTCCTTGCACCCCCTTAGCAATTTGTATCATCCCGTTTTTTTCAACTATAAATAGATTTTCTTGATGATGATTGCAAATGATAAATTTTATCTAATAGCTCTAAATATAACTTGCATCCATTTTCATTAGGATTAGTTTGATTAAACTTAGAGCGTGGAAAGATTGTTGAAGATATTTGTTGTAAGTCTCTCAATTTCTCTTCCCCCCCATTCAGATTAAGATTCTATTTCTATCTATCTCTGTTGAATATTTATTGGGAATTTTGTAAAATATGTATTTTTTTTTAAGAAACTACCTCATATAATTTTCAGAAATTTCCTGTGGTACCCCTGAACTTTGGCCTAATGCTAGTGGTGTCCACGCTTTTCCAATAATGCCAGTGGTACCCCTGAACTTTGACTTTAACGTATTTTGTAACCTAATGGTTGACGGAACTCCTTTCCGTTAGG